>CAUYLG010003588.1:0-32495 GCA_963573385.1 Cacajao melanocephalus
CAAAGGATTATAAATCATTCTGTTATAAAGACACATGCACACGTATGTTCATTGCAGCACTGTTTACAATAGCAAAGACCTGGAACCAACCCAAATGCCCATCAATGATAGACTGGACAAGGAAAATGTGGCACATATACAGCATGGAATACTATGCAGCCATAAAAATGTTAAATTCGTGTCCTTTGTAGGAACACGGATGAATCTGGAAACCACCATTCTCAGCAAACTGACACAAGAACAGAAAATCAAACACCGCATGTTCACACTCATAGGCAGGTGTTGAACAATGAGAACACGTGGACACAGGGAGGGGAGCATCACACACTGAGGTCTGTCAGAGAGGGGGCTAGGGGAGGGACGGTGTGGGGTGGGCAGGTGGGGAGGGATAGCATGGGGAGAAATGCCAGATGTAGGTGACAGAGGATGGAGGCAGCAACCACCTTGCCATGTGAGTACCTATGCAACAGCCCTGCATGATCTGCACATGTACCCCAGAACCTAAAATACAATAAAAATTTAAAAAATAAAGAAAAATAAAGAAAGCATTCACATAGGTCACAAATACCTTCACATGCCTTTTTCACCTCCAAAGATGTCTGTCTACATGGCTCTTCCCAACTTCCTTACCACCAATTTTCCAATCATGTTCCTTCTAAGTTCCTGACCATCAGCCAAACCAGTGACCCAGCCCAGGAATCAATTTCTTTCCCATGTCTGGCCATTTCTCCTTCTAGGCAACTTATACAACCGAGTATACTGCACAAAGGTCTACCCACTGGGAGGATTTCCCTTCACCACTGGCCTTCAGGGATGTCCCAGAAAGGGGCTGTGGTGCTGCAGCCTCCACTTTCAGGTGGTGCCTGCATATTGTGCAGAGCCATCTGTAAACCAGGCCAGAGCCTTCTCTTCATCTTTAACAGATCCTAGGGAACTCTTCATGAGGCCACACTTGCAGACTGGGAGAGAGAAGGCAGCGTAGCAGGAGTGGGGACCGTGGACATTTGGGGGACTTCGTCATGTAATTTGCTTGTGCCTTCAGAGCCTGTTTGGGCCCAATCACATATATACCACTTCCATTTGGTGATGGAGTACTGCTGTGCACACCCAACTTTACGGCTTGTTGGTCAGATAACAATCAGCTCATGATGGACAACCAAGGTTGCGTGGTAACTTTGTGCCCCACGGCTAAGTGCTCAGTCTATATAAGCTGTTTCTCAAAAGGGGAGTAGTTATTCAGGGAGTGCAGCAGGCTCTTCTGCAAAATCCTAAGGCCCTGCACTGTGATTCCCCTCTGGGAGCTCGCAAAAGACTCCGTGCGGCCTCCCCATCTGCCACCGCCACTCTGAGTACCACTGGGTCTTCTGGGTCACATGCACAGCAGCCTGACCCTGCTGCAAAGGGTTCTCTTGTTCTGCTCTCGTTCACTCAAAACTTGCAGCTTCTGGGGTCACGAGATAAATGGGATGAATAACCCAGAGGAGGAATATGTTGCCTCCAGACTCCAAAGAGGTCCACGAGGCGTTGTGCCCCTTTTTGGTTGTAGGAGGGGCCAGGTGCAACAACTTACCCTTCATTTTAGAACGGATATTCCAAGAGGCCCTACACCACAGGAAACCTAGAGATTTCACTGAGGTAGAAGGCTCTGAATTCTTGTTGGAAATTCTTATTTCCCACCTTCTGGTACACAAATATCTCACCCATAAGTCTGGAGTCATTGCTACTCCTCCGTCACTAGATCCAGTAAGCGTAGTGTCATTAATGATGTTAATTAATGTGATATCCTGTGGATGGGAAAAGCAATTAAGATCCTTGCAAACAAGGGTGGATAGGCCCTGAGGTGCTCAGTGAAGATGCGTTGGTGACCTTGACAACTAAAGGCACACTGCTCCTCGTGGGCTTGACAAACAGGCAAGAAGAAAGAGGAATTGGCCAGGTCAGTAGCTGCACGCCAGGACCCAGGGATGTGTTACTTCACTTAAACAATGCAGCTACATCTGATACAGCAGCTGCAACTGGAGTCACTGCCTGGTTAATCTTATGATAAGCCACAGTCAGTCTCCAAGATGTGTCTGTCTTGGGCACAGGCCAAATCAGCCAGTGAAAACACGTGGCAGGAATCACTACCCTTGTATCCTTGAAGTCCCTAATGGTGGCACTAATCTCTGCCAGCCGTGTAGGAATGTGGTGTTGCTTTTGGATTATTATTATTTTCCCAGCTAGAGGCAGTTCTATTGTCTTCCCCTTGGCTTTCCCTATTCTGATAGCCCTCATTCCACAGGTTAGGGAACCAGTCGGGTGAGGATTCTGAAAGCTGCTGAGTATGCCTATTCCAAGCATGCATTCCAGAATAGAAAATAATCACAGGATGTGCTATGGGACCCTCTGGGCCCACGGTGAGATGGACCTGAGCTAAAATTCCACTGATCATCTGAATCCCTCCCCCTGACCCCACTCCATCAAAAAAAGACCCAGATCTGATTGGTGGGCCACAGTGAAATTTTGGGTCTCCTGGAATTAGTGTCTGCTCAGAGTTAGTGCCTAGCAGTCCCTTAAAGGTCTCGTTTCTTTTCCCAAACGCATAGTGACCCTGATAAATACATACATGGCTCCATTTGGGGAAGACTAGAAGCAGGATTAACAGCACAGGCCTTTGGGAGTCCCAGGATCCTTCCTCAGGGTGACCTGTCCTCCCCTTCATTCAAGGGGTTCTGGGTCTGTAAACTGGCTTCGGTGTGGGAATTGATTGAGAGACCTTGATTCTCTGTTTTTCTGTTTCAGGTTAGATTTTTACTCAGTTGACCTGGAAGTATTCTGTTTATTAAAATCACTTAGGAATTTAGTAGGCTTCCTGTCTATTTCACTCCTAGGAACACCACAATCAACTAGCTGATGCCACAGGTGTCTGGAGTCCGTCTACTTGATTGCTGCGTTGGCACTGCTACCCATTAGAGTAACCACGCCTACCTGTCTTTGGTGGCTGAGTGCCGCCTCCTGGCCCCTGTCACCCAGGATCTGATTACTCCCACTGCATTTAGGTGTCTTATTGAGTGGCTGTCACCGCCAATGTAAGGTCCGGCCATCAGAGAAGCGTGATCACAGAGCTCCTCGAGGATGCCGGGGCTCTCCTCCCAGACTTGCTTCTCACAGTCGTGGTGAAGAGTATGGTTTCTGGGCTCTCCTATTGTGGGTGAGTAGCTCCTAAAGGACAAATCCAGTATAACACGTCCTTTGCTGAAGAGTGCGCATTTGCAGATTCGCGCATTACCGGCTCAAACATCATCTCTCACCCGTCGAGAAACAGGGCCTTGGTAAATGCTCTAATTCCTATGTTCAAAAACTCTTGTGGATTCCTGCCAAAGCATCATATTAAATTAGAATGACATCAATCAAATCTTATGAAACTCAAATTTGGAAGAGTACACACTTTAGACTAATGCTTGGGATAAAATTTTTTAAATGAAAATCTAATCTCAGATCCCAGTTGAGACTTAGATGACACTTTTGGACTATCAGCTTACCTTTCAGAAAATCAAGCAATGTTTTGCATAGCAGAAATCACTTATCCCTCACAAGGCAGCTCTTGGCCCAGTCAACGTCAGTGCAACGGTGCAGGGTAAGTCCGTGCACATGTCTAGATGCTACCACAAGCCAGGGTTCTCACTGCTGTAGTGGGATGCGGTAGAGAATCAAGGGCTAGAACTCACGGGATGCTGCGTTAGAGTTAGAGACAACAGCGTAAATTTATATTTCGCTTAATATAAAGATAGAAGGATAGACAGATGTTAGCAAACACACCGTTGGCTAGCTGCCTCTACCTCGGGGCTCTCTCCAAAGCCAACAGAACCTACTGGTACAGCCCGAGAATGTGGAACGGGGATGGTGATGGTGCTGCTGCGTGTCCCAGGCACAGTTACTGCCAATGAGGACTAGCAGCCAGTGCATAAATGTCCCATCGCTAAAGGGAAGGCTTTGAGGTGACTTGCACAGGGCTTCTCAGAGGATCACTAGTCAGACAAAGACACTGTCGCCCACAGCAATAACGAGCTCCATGATGTTCCCTCTACTGATTTCCTGTCTGTTCCTGTCTCCTCCCCTCATTTATCCTCCTTGGGATCACCTCTCAAATAAAGCGCCTACACCCAGAACGACGTGTCAGGCTCTGCTTTCGGCAGAGCCCAGGTAAAGACACTGGCTTGCCTAATACGTATGAAAATGTGGAAACCCATGTGTTTAGTTTTCCATGCTGGGAAGTGATGAATGTGTGTTACTTCTGTGTTGGATAAGGTCAGAAGGCAGGTATTCTTAGGACAAGAGCACTCATTTGATGGGGAATTGATTTCAGTAGGTAACTTTCTATTCTCGATCCTCATAAATCTGCTGATCACTGACTGCATAGAAAATTTCATGACATACACTATGAAAGGTAGAGAGGAGAATAAATTAATTTAATCTCTTATAGTTATTATTTTTTAGGAGATATCAGCATATGGAAATGTGACCAGCATGATGGCACGGTATTTTAAAGTTCCAAGTGTCAAGCACAAAAAGGCAGCTCATTCTCTGAGAGTTCTGTAGGAGATTGAACATATTCGTGGAAACCAGGGTCGTGAGGAAGTACAAGATGCATGAGCTTTGAAACTGGCTCTGAAAAATGACTAGTTCCTGACAAATACTGAGAGACACTAACGTCATAATTCTGAAGAATACTTCCCCGCCGTTACCCAACATGAATTAGGCCATTCTATCCAGGAGTCATTGCCCCACGGTGGATAATGGGATAGGCCAGCCACTACTAACATGTAGGAACCAGGAGTAACCCTACAAATGGTGAAGTATGAGGCAGAGAGTGAGGAAGTGGCAGACCTACCGCTGGAAGAGCAGTCATTCTTTGATTTATTGTATTAGAGCACACTTTTTTTATCACTACATTTTGAAGACCTGTGGCCTGCATATACTAAAAAGAAAGAACATGCCCCTGGGCCATGCTTGGGATAACAGGACAGATAGGCATGTGACTACATTCTGTTAAGATTTACAAGACAGGCATGCTTGAAGCAGTAAGTGGAAACAGTGGGATTCAGTTATGAAGAGCAGCAATGAACACACAGGTGTCTATTTACCCTAGACTTAAACATGAAGCAGTCCCATTGTTAGGACAGCATGAGTTCATTTAGCCTGAATGAAAAGAAGACAAACACGTTGAAGGAAAGAATTACATTCACAGCAGGCTTTAAAAGATGACTAGGCGTTCAGTGGACAGTCAAGGTGATGCTGGGCATTCTGGGAAGGTATAGTGCTTGGGCTGTTGGGTTATTTTTACAAATAACATGTCCCTACCCTCAGGGACTTTTGGCCTCTGATTTCTCATCCTACCCTTCTGTTTCAGTTCATACTATTCTAAGAGGTTGGAAATCACAGAATTCAAATTATGATGCCCCAGAAAGTGCTACTACAAATGTACGAAATAATCTCACTGAAAGATACGGAGGTACAACGTATTGACCTAAGTAATTTTAGAGAAGAGCAGAATGCAAAAGACTAAAAGCAAAGGAACTGCCCATCAGCACTGTGTTTTAGTTGATAAGGTTGTCTCCAGTGGGGCACGTGGGTAAATGATTCTGAAACCATTGTACATGTAACTTCAATTGAACAAATGAGTAAACTGATGGCAGAAGGTGGAGCCAGGTTTCTCACTGTTAGAGTACAATGTTGTAGAGAATCAAGGGCTAGTACTCATGAGATGCTGGGTTAGAGATATCAGCATAAATTTATATTTAGCTTAATATTAAGATAGAAGGATAGATAGATGTTAGCAAACACACATATATTTCCTTGCTCTATCAGCTGAGAAAGTCTAGAAACAATTATATCCCAGCAGCAATAAACACACCTGGCACCCAGATTTTGGGTTTTGTGGTAGGCAGATTAATTTTTTTCCCTCATCTTAATCTCAACTATCCTCATCTTAATCTCAGAAACCTGTGAATATGATAGGTTACATGACTACGATAAATTAAAGTTGCTGAAGAAATTAAATTTGCTAATCAGATGACCTTAAAATGAAGAAATTATTTTGGATTATCTGGCTGGGCCCAAAGTAATGACAAGGGTCCTTTTAAGTAGCAGAGAGAAGCAGAAAATGAGTCCATTTCCCAGTGATGCTGTGTGAGGAAGTCTCTACCAGTTACCGGGCGCTTTGAAGGTAAAGGCGAACCACAAGTCAAGGAGTGCAGGCAGCCTCTAGAAACTGAAGCAGGCAAGAAAAATGGATTCTCTATTATGACATGTACCCCTGATACGATGTAATCAGAATGACACTTCACACCTGTTGTTTTTCTTTCCAAAATCCGTAACTATACGACTTCGCTAATGATGAGAAAAACCTACAAACTCCAATAGAAAGCATTCTAAAAAAAAAAACAGTCGTTTGAGTAGAAAGCAAGAAAACTGACAATGTCATCAAAAACAAACAAATTATAAGGAACTATTACAGCCAAGCTTTGCCTAAAGATACATGATTACAAAATGCAGTGTAATACCCTGGATGGGATCCTGGAGCACACACACACACACACACACAAAATAACACAGATACATGTCACCACACAAACACAAATATACACATACACATACACACACATGTACACCACATACACCACACACACACACCACACATGCAGACACACAAACACACATACACACATACATCACACATACACAATCATACACAATCATACACACAAATATACACGCACACACAAACACACAAATACAAACACACCTCATATGCACACACATCACACATACACAAACACACCACACACACGTACACACACATACATGCACACACATATACACACAGATATACATATAGGTAAAAAGATAATCTCAATAAAGTAAGGACTTTAGCTATAATTTAATTTAACTAATTTAATTATAATTATATTTACAGTAAGGATGTTAAAAATGTATTAATATTATTTCATTAATTGCGACAAATATACTAATGTAAGTTGTTAACAACAGACTGAACTTCGTGATGGGTAAATGAGAACTCTGTACTATCTTTGAAAGCTTTTTGCAAATCTAAAACTAGTCTAAAATTTAAAAATATGTATTCTACTCTTCTATGAGATCAACTTTTTTAGATTTCACATATGAGTGAGATCATGCAGTATTTGTCTTTCTGTGCTGGACTTATTTCACTTAACGCAATGTCTTCTAGGCTCATCCATATTGTCACACGTGATTGGATTTCATTCTTTTGAATGTCTGAATAGTATTCCATTGTGTATCTATATCACTTTTAAAATCCATCCGTTGATGAACACTTACATTGAGTCAATACCTTGGCTATTGCGAATAGTGCTGCAATAAACATGGGATACAGATATCTCTGACCTACTGCTTTCATTTTCATATACATTCCTCGTAGTAGGACTGTTCGGTCATATGGTAGCTCCATTTTTAGTCTTTTAAGGAACCTCCATACTGTTGTCCATATGGCTGTACTAATTTACGTTCCCACCAACAGTGTATGAGTTCCCATTTTTCCACATTCTCATTAGCATTTGTTAAGTTTTGTGTTTTCAGTAATAGCATTCTAACTCTAGCGAGGTGACAACTCATTGTGTTTTTTGAATGTATGCATAATGTATATATTTTTGGTGTACATTTAATATTTTGGTACAATTCTATAAAGTGTAAAGATGAAATCCGGGTAACCAGGATATCCATCACCTTACACATTTATCTTTTCTTTATGCCAAAAACATTCAAATTCTTCTCTTCCAGCTCTTTTGAATTGTACAATGGATTATTGTTAACTATAGTTACCTACTGATCTCTTGAACACTAGGTCTTATTTCTTCTATCTATCAGAATGTTTGTACCCATTCATGGTCCCGAGCATCTTTTCATACACCTGTTGGCCATTTGTATATCTTCTTTTCAGGTGTTTA
The DNA here is from genome assembly GCA_963573385.1 of Cacajao melanocephalus. Lineage (NCBI taxonomy): Eukaryota > Metazoa > Chordata > Mammalia > Primates > Pitheciidae > Cacajao > Cacajao melanocephalus. The sequence continues at coordinate 7,965 of CAUYLG010003588.1, forward strand.
AAATCAGATTATTTTTAAATCCTTTTAAAATCACATTATTTGGGTTTTTTGCTGTTGAGTTGCTTGAGTTCCTTATATATTCCAGATATTAACCCCAGGTATTAACTTCAGATATTGTCAGACGCATAATGTCAGTTTGCAAATATTTTCTCCACCCTGTAAGTTGTCTGTCCACTCTGTCGATTCTGTCCCAGAGGCCGGGGAGAAAAATGGGGAAGGGAGGACGCGGTGAGGCTGCTCCTGGGTAGCAAGTTACAGTTCAAAAAGGAGAATGAGATCTTGTACTCCACTGCACACTACGGTGACTATAGTTGAAAACAATGTATTGCATATTTCAAAAGAGCTGAACGAGAGGAATTTTGAACGCTCTCACTACAAAAAATGGCAAGTGTTTGGGGTGACAGATATGCTAATTACCCTGATTTGATCATTACACAATGTATATATGTGTCAAAACACAACACTGCAGCCCATAAATATGTACAAGTATTGTGTGTCAATTAAAAACAAAATAAAACTTTAAGAAGAGTACTAATTCAAAGGGGGACGAGATATCAGGGCTACACAGAGTGGGGGCTGATGAAACTTTATAGAGGTAACGTGCCACATCTCGTAAGGAGAAAAAAAACCCAAACCTGAGAAGACTTTTGTGAGGTTAACTTGAAAGATGAGTACACCGTCACTCAAGTGAGAGCGCTAAGTAGCAGTCATGTAGCTGCTTTCTTTTTTCCCCACTGAAGCACTTTAGAAAATGTGCTTCCAAGGGCACTCGTGGGAGCGTTCTGAGTTCATTCTGTGGCCTGTTGTAAATAGTTTTAGTGCCGAGCCTCTGGTTTCAAAGGGGTGATGAGATTGTTTCTGACCAGCCTTTATTCTCTTAGTTGAAAAGAAGTGGTCCCTTCTGTTCAGTTGTGTCTTGCAGGGAAAAGGAAGGTACGTGAGAAGCATGAAATGTTTTCAGCAGGCCTCCCGGGCAGCCCTGTGACTGGGCAGGTTCCAGGAAACTTGACTCAGCTTCGGCTGGAGCTGAGGGCTAAAGGATGCAGTTGAATAGGATGGCCGCAGGCTAGGGCTGCAGGATGCCTCATTTCCATGAGCTGGATAGTCTTGAGACAGCTGGATGTCATAAAACACAGAAGAGGACTAATAGCAAAAAAATAGCCCCTGAATAGAAAGTTTTAATGCACAGGGGGATGCATTTAAAAAATAAAGCTACTCTTTCTGCTGGTGAACACTGAAAGAACGTGCAAAACAGAGTCTTTCCATTCCTACAGTGGTGAAGCAAAGCCCCACTCCTCTCCCAGCAATGAAGAACTCTGTCCCACAGTGACACGGACTCTTGCTTTTCTTCCACTCCAAGATTATGTATACAGACTCAGTAGCACACAAATCTTTCACAGATGCAACTGGGATTCTGGGTGATAGGCTCCTGCCCCCTGAGGGCAGCCTGGCCCCGCTGCCCCGCCTTGGCCCTGGCAGCCCCTCGATGAGGTCAGAGGGGAGCCGGAGTGTGTAGACGGCCGGCCGATTAGGGTCCTGGCTGGTCCTCCACTCAGGTGAGCGCCCTGCCCACACTGCTGACGGTCTATCAGACGCAGGTCCCTAGTCAGATAAACAACATTGATGATGTCCTTGAAGACTTTCATGAGGGTAAGTTATCAGATGCTTAGCATGAATCCTGGCCCAGAGAAGTTGCTCAGAAATGCTTTTTCACACCTCCCTGCTCCACCTTATCTGTTAGTTGAGCATTTGAGGGCTTGATCATGTGGAAATTTTGTGTTGTTTTCTCAGTATATTAAGTCCCAAATGATACAACTTTCCCCATTTTGTCTTTTTGGCTTTCATCCTCCTGCTGTTTTAGAGAGTGCTGTGGATAGCTGATGCCACAGAGCTAATTTTGTTTTTTGATCATTGTCAACTGAGACCCAAAAAATGGCTTTATCAATAAGCAAAATCCCCAAAACATTGCAAACCTAAACACCCAGAAGCAACACAAGAAGTCACAATAACAAAACACTTTCCCAGTTCATGAAATTAGAGGAGGTGCTATTAAAACACTAATAATAACCCGCCAAGCCTGGAGGTGTGGCACACACCTGAAATCCTAGCACTTTGGGATGGCAAAGCCTGAAGACTGCTTGAGGAACACTTAGCCAGGCGTGGTGGCAGTGCCTGTACTCCCAGCTAGTAAGGAGGCTAAGGCAGGAAAATCACTTGAGCCCAGGAGGTCGAGGCTGCAGTGAGCTGTGACCACACCACCGCACTCTAAAAAATTAAAATTAAAGGTAACTCCTCCAATTTCCATCTACGAAGCACTTGCTAAGTGGCAGACTCTGCTGTGCTCAGGAAACATCTGACCCATTCCTCAAACAGTGCTGTGAGCTAAGGGTCACGACTGTTCCCACTTTAAAGTGCGGTCATGGTGGTGCCAAGGCAGCCAGCAGCACCCTTGAGGTAAGACAGCTCTAAACGAGTGACGAGGACACAAATACAGATCAGCCTGCCTCTGTGACATCCAGCCCTGGCTAACCAGTGGCTCCCCCAGCCCGCACCTGGGACGCTGTGACCAGCTGGAGGCCGCAAGGCCAGACACGCTTCAGATGTGCATCTTCAGTGACTAGGTCGAAGGCGCTCCGTTTAATTTCCACAACACTGCATTTGTTTGATGGGCCCACCAGCCTTCTCCACCGTCTGTAGCCGGCCCCAGCTCTGCCCATTGTGCTTGTGCCATGGCAGGGGACAGGCTCCCCGTTCTCCAGAGCTGGACGGCCCTGAGCAGGGCTCAAATGAACCTTCCGTAGCCTCCGTTTCAACCCTGATTAGGGAAGAGCAACAGCTTTCTCTCTGACTCATCTAGCTACGTAGTCAATGTCTCTGCTTTAAATGGCTTCATTCTGCAAGTCCAAACATGTACTTCCTAGCTCCTCAAGAAACAGCTTCACATGCCGCCTCCCTCATCCAAAGTGAGGTCAACGCATCTGTCCTGTTACACCACAAAGCTTGGAGTCATCTTGACATATTTCCTTCTCTCACACCCAACAGCTAATCCATTAGGGAAGCCAATGCGCTCCACCTTCACAGAAAATCCACGTATGATCTCCCCATCACCGCTCTGTTCTCAGCCCCCACCCACTCTCCTTTTTCACCCTGGTAGGCCACTGACTAGTGCCTCTGCTTCTCTAGGCTCCCCAACACACATTCCCCATTGAATATTTACAGGCCAGAGTCACCTTCCAAAATATAAATCAAGCCATGCCATCCTTCACTCAAATCAGTCATCCTTTATTCAGCACGAAGGCCAAAGTCCTTGAAGCCCACAGGTCCTAGTGACCGGGCCCCATTCCTCTCAGAAGCTTTGTCCCCCACATTCCCTCTTCCTCCCACGTCTGAGCCATGCTGACCTTCCTGCTTGTTTTCCAACAAGCCAATCTGGCTCAGCCCGTGGCCAGACCTAGCTCGCCCCTGGGCTGAGTGTTCTTGACCCAGATTTCCACATGGCCAAGCCCCTCATCTACGGAATAACGGACACAGACTTGGAGCCTGTTCTCAGATTCTCTGCATTACTAGCAAGGTTCCCAGCCACACCCACAGGCCCACATAACCTCACGCCCAACTCCGTGCTCCACCACCAGTCCTCTTCTGCACTCGGATGAGAGGCACACAGGGGCTGTGGGTTTGGACTCCTGAGTCATTACCAAGGATGGGACAGGCTTTGGGGGCCAGGCCAGCAGCTATCCTTAAGGTAAGCACAGGCCACTGGGAGAGGAAAGACAATGGGAGTCAGGCAGCACCTACTCCACTCTCTATGGCGGCTCCCAAATGCCATAGAATCCCGTGGTCCAGAGAACACGGCATTCCTGGGGGAACACACTGCCATGCCTGCATCTGCCCTTCTCTGTGGCCATTGGTAGAGTGACTCCTCTGGTAATCCACTTCTTCACCTTGCTTTGCTCATGTCCTGAGCTCATGTGCCCCGTTCCCCATCACAGTCCTGGGCTTCACCTCCAAGTCGTCCTCTCCTTACCTTTGCCTCAGGTTCTGCTCTCTGGAAGGCCTGGGCTCAGTCACGCCTTAGTGCCTTTGCTCACGTATCACGAAGGCCCATTCTGACCACCCTGTGTGATTCTGAGATGCCCATGGGACTCCTGGTCCCCTTGGCCTGCTGCATTATTTATTCTTTTATATTGCATTTAACACCTTCTAAGCTGCTTTACATTAACTTACAAATGATATGTATTGTTCCTGTGCTGCAGTGGAAGCTCAGCGAGTGTGAGGGTCTTTTCCCTTCACTGATGCATCCCAGGCATCTGGAATCAGCCTGGTATATGGTGGGCACTCAATAAATATGATGCAACAATGAATCAGGTCATTGTTAGGTTAAATGGCAAACAGGAAAAACGCCAGGCATGTGGCAATTATGACTGATTTCCGCACCTAGCTGCTCTCAGGAAAAGCCTCTCTCCCACCCACTGCCTCTCAGGTAACTTGTGACAGTAAAGGTTTAGAGCAGTTTGTGAAATATCAAGTGCTCTGGTGAGTACAGCTTTGTAACAACCCACACGTGTGTCATAAAATAACCATTGTATTATCCTTCCGTATTGTGTGTCAAGGTCAGACCAGGCAAGGTGGGATTCGCTTGTCTCTGCTCTGTGATGTCTAATCATTGTGACTCAATGATTAGAGGCTGAAGTTGATGGGAAACATCTTAAGTCTCATGTCTGGTAGTTGATGTGGGATATTGACCAGAATCACAGCTGAGTTGTCAGCAGAAATATCTACACGTGACTTCTCCATGTGGTGTCTTCAAGTGAGCTAGTTTGAGCTTCCTCACAGCATGACTGGGTTCCCAGAGCCCGTCACCTAAAGGAACAGGTGGAAGCCCTATCCTTTTTCTGGTGTGGTATCAGGAGTCACATGGCATCACATGTGCTGCAGTCAGTAGCCTGCCAGAGCTGGGGCAGAAAGCAGATCCCATCTCTCAATGAGAAAAGGGCCAAACTGCATGTAGAACGTCCCAGCCCAGGGGAGCTAAGAAGTCATGACAGCAATGCGGGATCCTAGATAGGCTCCTGTAGCAGAAAGGGGGCACTGGATAAAAAGTAAGGAAATCTGAATAAAGTTGGGACTTCAGTGAAAATCAGTGCATCAGTATAAGTGGATTAACTGTGACAAATATACCATAGTAATGTGAGATGTTAATAAGGGAAATGGGTGTAGAGTACTTGGAAACCCTCTGTCGTATCTCCATAGTTTTCCTATCAATAGTCTAAGGCTGTTTTCAAAAATTAAAGCTTATTTTAAAAAGGAAAAAAAGAGCATATGGGACAGGGTGTATTACGGAGATCCTTTTTGAAAAATACAATTATAGTCTGCCACCACAAGGAAGAGGTGCTGACACCAACCTTGAAGGGAGGAGTAGGGGCACACATGTTTAGTACTAAATGGCTATAAAGTCTCTAGATAAAAGCCATGCTTATTATCCAGAGGTATGAAGAAAGGAAGAAATGTCACTCAATAAAAAGAACAAATGGCCCAACAATGCTTTTAGTGTTTGACTTTAAATGCATCTGGTCATATTTTGCAGCCAGTTCATCACTATCTACATGCAGATGCTCCCTCAAGGTCAACTGGACAGTTTCCATTTAATTACTTAATCACAGATTGAATAAGCATTCAGTGATTCTATAGAAGCCAATCACATTAAACTTTAAACAGGACGAATATGCGGTGACTTTTTATCCAAACTATATGTATTTGTGAGAATGTATTTTCATCTTAAAATTAAGCTGAAGATTTTTAAAATGTCATTGAATTAAAACACTTCTAGCATATTAAAAGATATGTAAGAAGAAATGTAAATATGGCCACTGATTTCTTGCTGCTCTTCCCAGCAAGAGGTGGGGTCTAATCCCCCTCCCCTGGTTGTGGCCTTAGTGGCTCATTTGATCAGTAGAAAACAGAAAGAGTGCCTTCTGAGTTTTCCAAAGGCTGCATTATAAGAAGATGTGAAGCTTCTGCTCTTAGAATCTGTGAGAAGCCTGAGCCCCAGGAAAAGGTCCTGGGCAGTGCATGTCTGAACAGCCCCTGCTGCATTCCCAGCTGACAGCCAATATTCCCGACCTGCCAGCCACCTAAGATGTCCAGTCCAGGAGAGGTGACGGCAGCCCTGGCTCCATCAGACTATTACCAAATGATAGATCCCACGCAGCAGTCACCCAGTGGAGCCCAGGCAACGCACAGATTTCTCAAAGCTAAGACATTTTTTAAGCCGTCAAGTGCTGGAATGATTATGCAGCAATAGGTAATCCTGTACAAAGATGTATAGATACTTAACAGGTACAGTTTTAAAGTAATCAAGAAGTTTAACATTGTGAGAAATTGTAAAAGAATTCTAGGGAAAAATATTTTAGTGAGAAGAAAAGCAATTTGGGAAGGGTTGAATGAATCAAATAGAAGGATGAGATGCGAACCGTCAACCGGGTGTCATCAATGTGGAAAAGCACAACAAAATATATGCGCCTTAACTGAGTATAGTGCAGGGAATTTGAATACAGGTGCGTTTTTTGTTTGTTTTGTTTTTGTTTTTGGAGCTAGGGTCCCATCTGTCACCCAGGATGGAGTGTATGGCACGATCTCTGCTCACTGCAACCTCTGCCTTCCAGATATGTGATTCTCCTGCCTCAGCCTTCCTAGTAGCTGGAATTACAGGCATACGCCACCACACCTGGCTAATTTTTGTAGTTTTAGTAGAGATAGGGTTTCACCATGTTGGCCAGGATGTTCTCAAACTCCTCACTTCAAGTGATCTGTCCGCCTTGGCCTCCCAAAGTGCCAGGTTCTTTTTATACTTATTTTATATTATTCATTCAATAATCTATTTGTTAGTTATTTTGAGTAATACCAAATCTGTGAACCTATCACTCAATATAAAAGCTAGAATCTTAATAATTTCTTGTATTAACTCTATGGTCCATCATATTTTATTTCCTTGTCACTCTCATACTCAAAATAAGATGGTCTTCATACGCATCTTATCTCTCCTTCTTTCCTCTTCTTTCTTTCTTTATTTTTTTCTGAGACAGGGTCTCTCTCTGTCATCCAGGCTGCAGTGCAGTGGTGTGATCCTGGCTCACTGCATCCTCGATCCTTCAGGCTTAATCGATCCTCCCCACTTAGCCTCCCAAATAGCTGAGACTACAGGCATCCATCCCCATGCCCAGCTAAGTTTTTTTTCATATTTTTTGTAGAAATGGGGTTTCACCATGTTGTTCAGGCTGGTTTCTAACTCCTAGGCTCAAGCAGTCTGCCCACCTCGGCCTGGCCAAGTACTGGGATTACAGGAGTGAGCCACCGTGCCCAGCCCTTTTCTTTCTTGACAGAATCTACTTACCTTTTTTGAAAGCTGCATTTAGTTTCAGACAATTTAGGTTGCTTCCTAGATACCTGATCGCTGAGCTCATTAGCAGGTATATCTACAAAGATTGAGAAGGATAGTAAATTTAAAAATAAAGGTAGATTAAATAAATATTAAATTCCACAGCCCTTCATGTTAAAAACTCTCAATAAACTAAGTATTGAAGGAACATGCGTCAAATAATAAGAGCCATCTATGACAAACGCACAGTCAACATCATACTGAATGGGTAAAAGCTGGAAGCATTCCTCTTGAAAACTGACAGGAGACAAGGGTACCACTCCTATTCATTACAGTATTGAAAGTCCTAACCAGGGCAGTCCGGCGAGAGAAAGAAATAAAGCCATCCAAATAGAAAGAGAAGTTGAACTATCTGTTGTAAAACAATACAATTCTATATCAAGAAAACCCCATAGTCTCAGTCCAAAAGCTCCTTAAGCTGATAAACAACTTCAGCAAAGTTTCAGGATACAAAACTGTGCAAAAATTCCTAACATTCCTATACACCAACAATAGTCAAACCAAGCCAAATCAGGAATGCAATTCCATCTACAACTGCCACAGAAATAAAAATGAAACACCTAGGACTACAGCTAACCAGGGAGACAAAAGATCTATGAAACACTGCTCAGAGAAATTGGAGAGAACACAAACAAATGGAAAAACATTCCAATGTCATGGATGGGAAATCAATATCATTTAAATGACCATACTGCCCAAAGCAATTTATGGATTCAATGCTATTCCTATGAAACTACCAATGACATTCTAAACAGAATTTTTTTAAAATCTATTTTAAAATTCATATGGAACTAAAAAAAAGAATCCCAAATAGCCAAGACAATCCTAAGCAAAAAGAACAAAGCTAGAGGCAAGGCATTGTGTTACCTGGCTTCAAACCATACCACAGGGATGCAGTATAGCATGTTACTAGTGCAAAAACAGACATGTAGACAAATGGAACAGATACAGAACCCAGAAATAAGGCCACACACCTACAACTATCTGATCTCCGACAAACCTGACAAAAACAAGCAATGGGGGACTTCCTATTCGATGAAGGGTACAGGGATAACTGCTAGCCGTATGTGGAAGATTGAAACTCGGCTGCTTGCTTACATCACACACAAAAATTAACTCAAGCTGGATTAGACTTCAACATAAAACCCCAAACTATAAACACTCTGGAAGATAACCTTGGCATAACTATTCTGACATATGAATCAGCAAAGATTTCATGATGAAGACACTAAAAGACAACAAAAGCTAAAATTGACAAATGGGATCTGATTACGCTAAAGAGCTTCTGTACAACAAAGGAAACTATCAACAGAACCAGCAGACAACCTACAGAATGGGAGAAAATTTTTGCAAACTATGCCTCTAACAAAGGTCTAATATGCAGCATCTGTAATTTAAACAAATTTGCAAGAAAAAATCAACCCCTTTAAAAAGTGAGCAAAGGACATGAACAAACACTTTGCAAAAGAAGACATACATGTGGCCAACAATCATATGAAAAAAGCTCAACCTCACTGGTCATTAGAGAAATGCAAATCAAAACCACAATGACACACCATCAGAGTGGCTATCATTAAAGGTCAAATAATAATAGATAATGGCAAGTTTGCAGAAAAAAAGGTATACTTATACACTTTAGATGGGAGTGTAATGAGTTCAACAATTGTGGGAGACAGTGTGGTAATTCCTCAAAGGCCGAAAAACAGAAATATCATCTGACCCAGCAATCCTGTTACTGGATATATATCCAAAGGAATATACATCTTTCTATTAGAAAGACACATGCGTGTGTATTTTCACTGCAGCACTATTCACAATAGCAAACACATGGAATCAACCTAAATGCCCATCAATGGTGGACTGGATAAAGAAAATGTGGTACATTTATATCATAGAATACTATGCAGCCATAAGAAAGAATGAGATTATGTCCTTTGCAGGAACATGGATGAAGTTAGAGACCACTATCTTTAACAAACGAATGCAGGAACAGAAAACCAAGTATCATATGTTCTCCTATAAGTGGGAGCTAAATGATGAGAACACGAGAACACATGGACACATACAGGGGAACAAGACACGCTGGTGCGTACTGGAGGGTGGAGAATGGAAGAGGGAGAGGATCAGGAAAAATAACTCGTGGGTACTGGCTTAATACCTGGGTGATGAAATAATCCGTACAACAAAGCCCCATGACACAAGTTTACCTATATAACAAACATGCTGAACTTTAAAATGAGAGTCAAAAGTTAAATTTTTTAAAAGGTAATATTAATATTTTACTATTAATTGTTAAGATTTATTAGTATGGTTCTGTTACATTGCGTGAAACCAGTATCTGATTTGGCCCTTCCAGCATTCTTTGTAAACAGACTGCGTAAGAAGCAAAGGACAGCCCATGGAAAGGTCCTTACCCTTGAGTTTAAAATTAAGATCTAGAGCCATTTATTTATTATAGCACATACAGTACATTCGCATTTATATTCATTGTGGTAATAAGCGTGATAGACACAGTTCATGCCTGCAAGATACTCACAGTAGAGAAAAAGACATGAAAACAAATAAATATAAATGATAAAGTAAGTCAAGGGTAAAAATAGAACACCAAATTAATTGTGTCTAGAAGCTAGGGTATAAAACTCTTCCCCAGGCTGCTGACACGTGGTTGAGAATTCGAAGGAAGAACAAGGATTTGTCAGAGGGACACGCGGTGGAGGGCAGAATGGTTCAGGAAGATGGAGCAGAAATGCAAAGTCCTGGAGACCTGCAGCATCTGCCAGTCTAGAGAAGCCACTGGGGATACTCAACAAACTGAGAAAGGGGCCAAGAGATTCTCTGAATTGTTTCTTGTAAATTGCCATCATCCAGCACAGCAGACATGACCCTCACATGATCAGTGGGTTCGTGGAACCTGGAACGTCCACAGTGAGAGGTGCTGTCCGTGTAAAGTGCACCTTGGATTTTGAAGACTTAATATGAAAGAGGTTTGTATAACAACTCATTAAGCTTTTTACATCGATGACACCAAAATAACAAGGTTTTGGATATTCTGTACTTAAATAAAACATGGCATTAAAATTAATTTCAGAGCCAAGCATGGTGGCTCACGTCTCTATTATCAGCCCTTAGGGAGACCAAGGCAGGCAGATCACTTGAGTCCAGGAGTTCGAGACCAGACATGAGCAACATGGCAAAACCCCATCTCTCCAAAAAAAATACAAAAATTAGCCAGACCTGGAGGTGAGCGTCTGTAGTCCCAGTTACTTGGGAAGCTGAGCCCTGGAGGCGGGGGTTGCAGTGAGCCAAGATGGCACCACTGTACTCCAGCCTGGGTGATAAAGTGAGACCTTGTGTCAAAAAAAAATAAATTAAAAATTAAAATAAAATTAATGTCTTTTTTAAAAGTTTTTAAATGTAATCCCAGCACATGATTGTATGGTGGATAATGTGCTCAGGTCACTGCTCAAATGCATGTTGGGTTTAGCCTGCAGTGTCTCTTACGTAGATTTCCACATGAAACACTTAGGATCAGACACAGAAGGTTGTTTTTTTTTTTTTCTGTTTTCTTTTCTTTTTCCTTTTTTTTTTTAAACTGTGTCTCACTCTGTCACCAAGGGTGGAGTGCAGTGGCATGATCTTGGCTCACTGAAACCTCCTCTTCCTCCTGGGTTCAAGCTGTTCTCCTGCCTCAGCCTCCCGAGTAGCTGGGATTACTACCAAACTTAAAGTAACATCCTCAGCTTGTCTTATATTTCCACCGGACAGTACTAATCTGATCTGTTGGCCTCACCATGGTATCCTTTACATCCCCCTTTAATAGTAATCTGAAAAATACGCCTTTTTGTTCCTTCTTTAATGCAATGGACTTTATAGTCTTTAAAAACAATCACCTCATTAATTTCCAAAAACCACTAAGAAAAGCCGAAGAGTATAAATCAAGTGTGATCCAGCTTATAATTTGCTTTCAAGAACCAAGGAGTGTATCTTATTTTCTAAAATCTCCATGTATCGTGCTTGAAGAAAAAATGAAATTAAAATTTCTTGTTTCCAGATATTTATTAGCAATGTTCTAAATACATAATTCTGTCAGTTAACTGTCTGAGGGAGACCGGATGCCATCTTGTCTCAGCAGCCCAGTTCCCCTGGTAGTCACCATATGCGCATGATGGAAAATGTGCTCAGGTCGCTGCTCAAATGCATGTTAGGTTTAGCCTGCAGTGTCTCTTGCATAGATTTCTGCATGAAGCACTTAGAATCAGCCACAGAGGGTTATTCTTTTTTTCTTTCTTTCTTTCTTTTTTCTGTCACCCAGGCTGGAGTGCAGTGGTGCAATCTTGGCTCACTGAAACCTCTGCCTCCTGGCTTCAAGCAATTCTCCTGCCTCAGCCTCCCGAGTAGCTGGGATTACAGGCACCCGTCATCACGCCGGCTAAATTTTGTATTTTTAGTAGAGACAGGTTGTCGCCATATTGGCCAGGCTGGTCTCAAACTTCTGACCTCAAATGATTAGCCTGCCTCTGCCACCCAAAGTGCTGGGATTCAGGTGTGAGCCACCGCACTGGCCCACAGAGGGTTATTCTATGGAACATGATGTTATTGCTACTAAGACCCTCCGGTGCCCACCAATCACATCTCCTCATAGGACGGCTGTGGGAACTTGTCTGCAAGGCTGCACTTCCAATGCCACAGCAGGGACAGGAGACTTGTCACCCAGAGCACCATTCTGTTCCCTGGAGACCACTCATGTGTGAAGATTATGGCTCCTGTGGCCTTCATGTGGCACAAACATCTCTTACTGCCAGTCACCACCAAAACTGAGCTCTAACCATAACTTAAATCAAGGACAGGAGAGTAGGAACTCTAAAATCCACCTGATTTTCATACAATCCTCCTGGGCACTGTCTTTCTGTCTTCTTGAATAAAATTAATATTTCTGATGTGCCCATGCTATCCGTGCTGATGAAAACATAGTGAGTGGATTCTCATCACTATGAGTCGAGGTTGCAATATATAGACAGAAATGGAAATAGTGCTCTCCATCATAATGAAGGATATTGAGGCCAGGTGCTACGGCTCACTCCTGTAGCCTGCAATCCCAGCACTCTGGGAGGCCGAGGCAGGCAGATCACCTGAGGTCAGGAGTTCAAGACCAGCCTGGTCAACATGGCAAAACCCTGTCTCTACTAAAAATACAAAAGAATTAGCTGGGCGTGGTGGTGGATGCCAAAAATACAAAAGAATTAGCTGGGCGTGGTGGTGGATGCCTGTAATCCCAGCTACTCAGGAGGCTGAAGCAGGAGAATTGCTTAAACCCAGGAGATAGAGGTTGCAGTGAGCCAAGATCATGCCACTTCACTCGAGCCTGGGCAAAAGAGCAAAACTCCATCTCAAAAAACAGATAACATAAAATAAAGAATAATTTAGGGAGGTCTCATGCTATGCTGGGCATTTATCCCTGCTACCTCACTTAATCCTGAAAACGTGGTTGCTATTGTGTCCCACTTTTTAATGATGATCAGGCAAAGACAAAGAAGACTTGAATAGCTTTCCCACAGTCCCACAGTTAAAAAATCATGAAGTCATCTGGGTGCGGTGGCTCACGCCCATAATCCCAGCACTTTGGGAGATCGAGGCAGGCAGATCATGAAGTCAGGAGTTCCAGACCATCCTAGCCAACACAGTGAAACCCTGTCTCTACTAAAAATACAAAAATTAGCTGGGCGTGGTGGTGGGCACCTATATATAATTCCAGCTACTCGGGAGGGCTGAGGCAGGAGAACTGCTTGAACCCAGGAGGGGGAGATTGCAGTGAACCAAGATCGTGCCGCTGCACTCCAGCCCAGGCAACGGTGCAAGACTGTGTCTCAAAAAAAAACAAACAAACATGAAATCAGTCACAAAAGTGAGTTGTCTCCCTTCAGAGTAATCACGGCCAGCCATTATAGAATGCTATCTGCCAATAATTATGCCCGTAGCCTAGGTTTGGCATAAAGGGAAAGAAATCAATGACAGTAAGCAGAAAATCCAGAAGTCAGTGTCAGGAAGAACCAAGGTGAGTGGCCATCAGAAGCCCTGTACCCAACTGAAAAGTCAGCTTTTACTGACGATCCTTCTGACAGTCAAGAATGAAGAAAGGGAATCTCGAGCAGTGGTGGTATTTATTCTAAGGGTCCAAAGAAGGACCCAATAAAGAGAGAAAAAAACTAAACTAAAGAAACTATACTACAAGGGTTGTACATCATCTTTTTTCTAATGGAAACGAATTAGAGCAACTCACATCTTTAAAAAAAAGTAAAAGAGGAACAGGGTCAAAAGGACTCCAAGTGGAAATGCAAGAATTCTCCCGTATTTTGACTTGAACTTCAGGGATCTCCCACCAGAAGGGAAGATAGAGTCTTTCACCCTGTTTCCACTTATCTATTACAGGGGCCACCAGCAGCAGCCCATACTCTCATCAGCTCCCAGGAACGCAGTGTCTCTGTGTGCTGCACCAGGATGATGCAGTGAGAAGGGATCACGCATAATTCCAGGAATGAAGTCTGAGAAGACAAGAGCATAGGTGGTGACTGCAGAAATGACTGTGCTTCCTCCTGCACATCCGTGGCTTACACAGGGACAGGCACACGAGTGTATCTGACAGGGAAGCTGTGCTGTAGTTTGAATGTTTGTCCCCCACAAACTCATGCTGAAGTTTAATTGCCATTGTAAGAGTATTAAGAGGCGGAAACTTGGAGAGGTAATTAGACCGTGTGGACTCCATCATCGGGAATGGATTAATGTCTTTATTGTGGGAAATGGGCTCACTATCACGGTTGTGGGTTTCTTATAAAAGGACAAGTTTCCCCGCCACCTGCTCTGCCTTCTCTTTGCCCTCGCAGCGTTTGATGCGTTTTGCCAGGCTGTGACATAGCAAGAAGGCCCTTGGCTTGTGACTCCTCAGTCTCAGACTTCTCCACCTCTAAAATTGTAAAAACTGACTTTCTGTTCTGTATAAACCACTCATTCTCAGGTATTCTTTTACAATAGCACAAAACAGACTAAGACGGGAAGTGGGTTCCAGGGAAGTAGGGTGTTGGTACAGCAAATCCCTTCACCTTGTGTACATTGTATATGTCCATCAGCACATCACATGTGTTCCATACATGTTATTCCTTATGATTTGCCAATTAAACATATTAATTTTTACAAAAGAAAATTCGTGAGAATGTGGCTACAGTTTCCAGTCTCCCCCCTACAGTTTTTCCCGCCCAGACCCTGTTCCCCCACACCCACCAACGCATCCTACCAAACGTGAGAGAAACAAGGGTGTCTCAATGACCAGTAACGAACCCCAGTTAATCTAGAATCTGGACTAAGAAAAGTCTGAGTAATCTGAAATTCTGGCCAAAAAAAAGAGACATCCTTTTGGGATGAGACCAATTTGAAGATGAGGGCCAAGCAACTTAGATGAGCCAAGATAATCTTTAAACCAAAGACAGAGAGAGATTTCAGAACTGCTGTTCCAGGAAGCCAACCCCAAGGCCTGTGTCGGTTAGAACATCTTGGCCTCACCCGTCACTGAGTGATTTCCAGCCCGGCCCAGCAGACACATCACTCACATCCAAGCTGGCAAGGACAGGAGGTGAAGCTCAGCTGGTTTCTCGGGTGACGCAGGAAGGCGCGGCCCAGTCAATCACATTCGTGCCGGAATAACTGATTGAGGTAGCAGCCCTTGAAACAGCCTTGTCTGTAGGACGTGACCTCCCAGACCCTGTCTGGCACCCGCCATGCTGATGCAGGTATTACGCCAAGGAACCAGCTCCTTCTGGCTTCCTTACTCCTCTCTCCTCCTTATTCAGCCTCTCACCGGTTTTTTGCAGTCAGAACAAAATGCGCAGAAGGGATTGTTCACTCATAGTGAAAATTTATTCAGGATAGGTCATTTGTTTTACTGAACATGGAATGTTCTTGAAAATGTTGCCATTATTTGAAATTATATTTCTGTTCTGCAAGATAAGAGATGAAACAAAGCTAGCCTCCAGCTTTCTGGTCCATGAAAAGAAAAATAAGAATCAAAACAAAAGGCACAAAGAACCACAACAGCAAAATGCTTCCAGCCCTGCGGAAGGAGGAAATAGTCTGCAAACACCATTCTCCATCTATTTAATGTTTCTGGGTTTCTGTTTTTGTTCAGTAGAATCAGTGGTTTGGGAGTTGAGCGGGCTAGCTTGGCTGCCTTTGGAAGGAGGGAATTCTTGATATCGGGGACCACAGAGAAGTGGAGGCTTGTTGTGTATCTCCCAGTTGAAGAACACACACCGCTTTATGGGAGCCTTTAGTTGTGGTTGATGGCGGTCTCAAGAACGAGAAACAGAAAAGGCTCCCCCACTATGGGATTATTCCAGAGGTTCCACACCTGTCTGCAAACTCCCCAAGACTGAATTTATCTTAGGTTTAATTTGGTCTTCAGAATTATTTTAAATCTTCAGGTCATGTTAATATGTGAAGTTTAGGAATGGCTGGATTCTATGTTTATTAAGCAAACATAAGTCTTGCATTTCATGCTACTAAATGATGGACATTGAATAAAGGAAACAGATAAGAAACAAAATGACAACAACAAAACAAACCAGGCCCTTGGAGAGCTTGCCCGTGACTGAGGCGATAAAGGATGTGTGCAAATGCTGAAGCCTGCGATGGTGGCTGGGTCTCTGGAATACGCTCTGGGTTTAACCTCACTCGGTGCCTGTCTGATGGTGATGGTGCCGCTCACCCAGAGGGAGCACCCAGTCCCCTCACCCTCTCCTGCTGACCCTGGGTGCAAGCAGGCCTTTCCCTGACAAAGCACCCACCTGACCCATCCCCTGGAGCCTTACGCCCCCAACTGTGCCGTTTTTGTACCAGATGCTGGTCTTTGTTTGGGAGGAACACTTAATATATTAGGGTAATGAGCTGTTTCTGTGATGTTGGTGGCATATCCTAATCTCGCCCAACTTACTGTCTTTTGATTTGACTGCATGGTTGATACAATGCCAGAATTTTTATTTTATATAGCTAATTTTATTAATCACCTTTTTCCTTCTTCTTGGCTTTGCTTCATAGTCAGAAAAGCATCCCATATTCCAAATATACAATTCATATAATATTTTATATGCAATATATAATATTGCATATACTACATATACACAACATATATATGCCACTGATTTTTGTATGTTAATTTTATGCCAAAATACCTGAATTCTGAACTCCCTTATCAATGCCAAAATTTTTTGGTTGAGTCTCTTAGGTTTTGATGACAAATGATAAATATTATCTACTATTACAGCTATTTTATATCTTTCGTCCCCAATTGAATATCTTTAATTTTGAATTCATTTTTCTAAGTTTTTGTGGGTAGTGCAACATCAGTAATAACAAATAATATTGGAGGTAAACAGGAGCTTGCAGCTTTGTATTTTCTCAGACTGTAAGGAAAATGCTTTGGTATACACACACACGATGGCCACAAAGAAGTGTCCATGCATTATTTTTATGAGTGTTATTAAAAACACACACGCACAAACATGGAAATTGGATTTTATCATGTGCCTTATGAACATCTGTAGAAGTAATCAATTTTTTTTTCTAATATTGAATGTCTTTGCATTCCTGAAATAAACCCTTGTATAATGCTTTTTCTTTTCTTTGTTTTTGAGACAGTCTTGCTGTGTTGCCTAGGCTGCCTGGCTACTTTTTTAAAAACTTTTTTTGGAGAGATGAGGTCTCACCATGTTGCCTAGCCTGAGGTCTTAAACTCCTGGTCTCAAGCTATCCTCCCACCTCAGCCTGCAAACTGCCCAGATTAGAAGTGGGAGCCATTGCACCTAGCATCCCCGTACAATTCTATTAAAAAGCTTTAATTGTTCTGTTTACTGTTATTTACATTAGGATTTTTGAATGAATGTTTACATATAAAATTGGACTGTAATTTACAATCTCTTATGAAATTATTTTCACATTTTGGTATAAATAGCATGCTTGTTTCTTCAAAATATTTTGAAATAAACAATTATTTTTCTTTGGTCTGAAGTATTTTCATATCTTAGGCATTATCTACTCTTTAAATGACAGGATTCTTCGCTATTTTCTGAAGGTTGAGTAGTCTTTTAATAAACCTCTTAATTTCTTCTATAATCACGTTTATTTTCTATCTCTGCTAGATTTTTTCTTCCTTGAGTCAGTTTCGACAAATTATATTTTGTTACAAAATTAGCATTTCCTCCTAGATTTCAAATGTATTTCACAGAGTTAAGTAACAAAGTGTTTTCTAATTTTTAATTATCTCTGATTTTTTTCTCATAATTTCTCATTTCATGTGTTTGTGACTTCTTCCCTGTACTAAAAGCTGTGAATCTTTCTCTGAATCCTGCATTAGGTATACCTCAAATCTTTTCAGATGTGAAGTTGATGTTGTTATTTTGTTGTTGTTGTTTACAGTTAACCTGATGTTTGTGGGTATGTGTGTGTGTGTGTGTGTGCGTGAAGGTTTCACTCTGGTCCCAGGCCGGAGTGCAGTGAGTGACACAATCACAGCTCTTGGCAACCTCAACTTCCCTGGGCCCAGGTAACCCTCCCACCTCGTCCTCACAAGTAGCCAGGATTACAAGTGCACGCCACCACACTGGCTAATTTTTTGTATTTTTTATGGAGACGGGGCTTCAACATGTTGGCCAGGCTGGTCTTGAACTCCCGCACTCAGGCAATCCGCCCACCTCAGCCTTCTGAAGTGCTGGGATGACAGGCGTGAGATACCATGCCTGGCTCTGTTCTGACATGTTTATTTGATTTTTATTTTTTCAGCCAATGATTGCTTGAGAGCACCTTAAAGTCCAAGTGTTAAGGACTTTTTGTTTTGTCATTATGCTGTTAAATCCTAGCTTTATTACATTAGATCAGAGGATGGTTGTACTTTTGACTTTTAGCATTTACTGACATTTTCTTTCTCTGTTTGGATCCCTTGTAAACAGACTGTGACTGTTCCATGGGCACTTGAGAAGATTTCGATCTTGTTTTCAGGGTGTATTATCTTGATCTGTTGAGTAAATAGCCCTTATTAATTACGGCGTTTAAGCCTTCCACGTCTGCCTTACCTTGCAGACTCCCACTATTGGTGTCTAGTTCTCATTACGCCTCTTGTAGTATTCGTGTTATTAACGTGGTTGCTTTGTTATTTCACAGCTATCAAGCTGTGTTCTTTACCTCTTAGCATTTTTAAGTGTCTTTCTTTGCTTTGATTAATGATGTTTGTCACGGATTCAATTAATCTGACGTTAAGATAAGTAACCTTTCTTTCTGAAAACATAGCCTAGTTTATACTTTCACATACTTCAATATTCAAATTTTAATCACTAATTTTATTCACACCTCATCATAGAATAAAGCTGGGTTTTCATTTTAGTAGATTATTTCAGCCTATTTGCTCTTATTGAAATGACAGTTATGCTTAGTTTTAGTTCTGCCATTTTATATTGTTTTCCTTTTTATAGCTTAAAATTATTTCTATATGTTCTGTTTTTCTTGTACAATTTTCTCCCATTATAAAGAAGATTTGTATTTTTATTTCAAAGGACTGCATTTATAAACATGACTTTCCACAATATCTTTTATTTTTGGACACTGTTGCTTAGTGGCCGATTATTAGAAATGGCATATTAATGTTCTTCTTCAACCCCCACTTTCATCTTCCTGGTCCTCCACCTGATTTTAACTGATTCTCATCTCTTGTCTATTGCTAAATCACTTATATATGTATTCTTTTATATGTATTCTTCTGTTTACAGTTTCACATGTCCTTAGAGCACCCTTCTTTTTCCTCCTTCCCCCCTCCCCGACTTGTTAATTGTGACACGGGTTAATTTTTAGATCCATTCTTGTCTGTCACTCTCTTTTCATGAACACGTGGCCCCCCAAGCTCACTGTGGTCTCTGCCTTTGCCTTGTCATTCGCTAATTCCACATTCTACAAATAGTACTTTGAAATGTTGAGTGGAATAGGTCCCTGTCATTTAAATCATACACAACGTGCCTTTATGCATTCTCTGTTTGGTTTCTTAAAGTGGAAGGCGTCTGATGGATGAAAACCAAGCTCACATCTCATAGCCCGTGCCCAACTGCCTGCTCCCTCCTGGAGACCTGCCTGCTGCTGGGGTCCCGCTCGCCAGTTTCTTCTGCTGGCTTTTCTGCTGCTCGGTCTAAGATCCCTTTCCCCACCAGAGGGGATACATCTTCAGTTAAAATACAAGATCGCCCTGGGAAAGTCCCATTGACTAATGATGCAGAGCAGTCCTGCCTGGACCCGGGGTCCAACTTCCTCATCAAGCCAGGCCCTGGACCTGCCCCACGTAACCAAGGCCCCTAAGGTGGTTTCCAATTGGTAAAAGCAAATTTTAAAATTCTTTCACCCAAAATTTAATTTCCACCTTGCCTTGCAATGAAATAAGCCTTTTAAGAAGCTTTTTGTAGAAACATGACATCACTTCTGCTGCAGGAAAGAAAGAGGAGAAAGAGGACAGAGGGGAGGGGGAGGCAGAGTGCGGAGGCTGGAGGCCGTACAGGAGCCACCCCGCAGGCCTGAGGCTCGCTGCCAGCTCAGCAACCACGCACAACTTTGAAGGGGAAACCAAAGGAAGACATGGCCCCCCGAAAAGCACGGATCAGCCTTAAGACATGTCCTAAAAGTGAAACAGAAAAAGAGGATCCTTTTGACTTGTGGGCACATGCTTTTTCTATCTCTGAAAGTGATGTTTCCAGCAGATGGTGTGATTATTTTGCTCCCATCCCTGTTTCTCAGCAAATAACTTATTTCCTTTGGGCAGAAAGCTAACTTTCATTTTATGTTTTGTGTATAATTCTTGGGGTATATCAGGTTGAAAGGAAGGATGTGGCATTGTTCACCTCTGAGGCCGGGATGTCCAACAATCTGCAGCCATCCTGAGGGCTTGCGAGAGAAGGACCGGCAGGGGCGGCAGAGACTGAACAATAAACGCAGAGCTTCCGTTTCCAAACAAGCATGACGGCATTTATTTGTGATCACTGTGCTGGAGTCGAGCAGTACGGATACCTGGGGGGAGTTCTTTTGGTATGGTTTTTGGCAGACCCGTGTGCACTGTGCCTGGGCGGTGAGTTCCCGCAGCTCAGGGCCTCGGTGGCTCCCTGCCACAGGATACAGGTGGTCCCCAGGCAGAGCAGCCTCACTGATCTTCTCTCAACTCTCCAGTAGGGAGATGTCCTTCCTCCTCTAAACTGCCATAAATTCTCTGAGCTTACCGCTCATTCTTATATTTTCCTGGTCTCGTCAGCTCATTCATTCATTCAGTTTATTTCATTCCTGATATTCCAAGGGCTCCCACACAGAGTTCCCTTGCAATGGCCCCTATGTTGAGAAGGGGCCTTTTTCTACGGCTCTTTTTTCTGCAGCACGAACCTGCCTGGATTCTGACTACGAGCACGCAGGGCTCGGCATTTGGAGTAAAGCCAATGTCCACAAGGGCAGTCTTCCATAGAAGGTGGCTCTTCAGGCACATTCCCTACAATGTGACTGCAAGAGAAGGCAGGAAAGACATTCTGACAGACCCCTCTGTGGTCCTATGACTGCAAGGGGAAACAGCAGAGACACGTGCTGAAAGACCCCTCCACCGTCCTTGCCACACCGCCTTTGCTACCAACCCAAACCAGGATCTGCCTGCCTGGCACAAAAAGGCCAAAAACAGTGGGAGAAGGAAGGCATTTATTTGCAGGGTGACAAGCAAAGAGAATCAGGCAGCTCCTGCTTAGGATCTGACCTCACCAATGGCTTACAGCTAAGGGAGGCGGAGGTCACAGGCACAGTCATAAGTAAATACATGGAAACTCTACATTGTTTTGACCTAAAGAGGTGAGACAGCTTGTTGGGGACCCACAGGTCATAGTCATAGGAGGATTCAAATATTTTCTGATTTGTGATTGGTTAAGGGGGCAAAGCTCTGCTAAAAAATTTTGGGGTCAGCAGAAAAGAATGTTAGCTCTGGCCTCTGGCCATGACCTCCTCCAGGGTCCTCAGAAAGAAATTGAGGTCAGAGAACAGTAGAGTTCAGGCCCCGGCTCCCCTGCCCTGAGGCCCAGGTGCCCACGGATGACATTTGCATGTGATGGGACCCAGATTTCTGAGAAACAACTCAGGGTCGTATGTTAAGATGCTCTCTTTAGTTCCTATAGGGAACCAAACATCTCATGACGGGTGACTCTAACTTCCTTCGCTATTGTTTTAAGCTACTCTTACCTTCTTGCTTTATTAAGTTGTTCATTTACTTCCCAGGGCTGGCTGAGTGCCTGGAATTGCCCTTGAAGAATGTCAAGGTTTTCCTTTATTTTCATGCTTGGGGGATGGGTACCCAGCAGGCCCCTAAGAGGTGTTCCTGCTCCAACTCACCCTCTGTTAGGGATGGTGAAAACAGCTAAATAAAAGCAAGATATTTTGGTTCAGGCAAACTCGGTATGAATCCTTAACATGCTGCCTATTTAGGTTATGATGCAAAACAGCTCATGCCTTAGCCTCAGATTCCACTCTGTAAACCACCTCATAAGCCGTCTACACAGGTGTATGGCAGCCTAGCATCTGCTGGGACAATACATTTAGTCCCTCTGTTGCCTTCCCCAAATTCTAAGTTCTCCAGAGCCCACGAAGGCACAGGTAATTTAGCCAAAAGCCTGCAAAACAGCAAACTTGGGGCATTTTTCCTTTAAATCAACTTGATTGAAGTATGATTCATGTACCCTCAAAGGCACCCTTGCTAATGGTGTACCTTGGTGGCTTTAGATGAGTGGTTGTCTGTGTGCCCACCCCCACAGTCAAGCTGTGGAGCACATCACTGTCCTACAAGATCTTATGCCACTTTGCAGTCAGTCCTCTCCAGATAACAAGGGATCTGCTTTCCTTCACTAAAGATAACATTTGCGTTTTCCAGAATGTCATGCCGTGGAGTCCTGTGACGTGCTGTGCAGATCAGTAGCTTGCCCCTTTCACTGCTAGTAGGATTCCCCTGTATGAATCAACAGTATGTTCACCCATTCACCAGCTGGTGGACATTCGAGTTGTCTCCAGGCTGGAGCTATTATGCAAAACGCTGCTATGAACATGTGTATATGCTTTTTGTGGAACATGCTTTTATTTTCCTTTAGTAAATGCCCAGGAGTAGAATGGCTGAGTCATATGACAGGTAGATGTTTAATTTTGTAAGAAACAGCCAAGCTGTTTTCCAAAGGGGCTACCCATTCCCCATTCTCCAGTCTCCCGGCAGCACGGGGGAGGCGGGGGCAGCTCTGCGGCCTCGTCAGCGTTCGGTTTCATGGACTTGGGCTTTCTAGTTTTTGCCCTTCCAGTGGGTATGTAATGGATTCTTCTATCTCTTCACCAACTTTTTTTTTGAAGTCATACATCTTGCATTTTGTTAGGGAAAGTTGGTGAAGTGGTAAATGCCAAGCTAAGAAACATGCTTCTCTCTCTGAGAACCTAAAATCCAAATAAATAGAACCTGACAACACATGGGGAAGGCCGCTGCGGCAGAGCAGGAAACATGCTGCAGAGCAGCTCCAAGGCCTTTCCTGGAGGGAGTTCTTAGTTCCCATAGGAAGCATTAAGAGAGGCTTCACAGAGGAGAGGGCCTCTGAGCTGGTCCCTGAATGAGGGAGAGGTCTCAGCAGCCCAGGCAGGGGAAGGGGCTGGGCAGGGCGTCCTGGGCTGAGAGAACCCTGGAAGCAAAGGAGCTGAGGTCGAAGTGTCCTGAGTGTCTGGGGAGCCAGGGTACCCTTGAGCAGCTTGTGTATAGAATGCTGACATTTTCCCAGCCCATCCCTGGTGACTTTTAATATTTTTTTGAAGTTATAACAAATGCCTCTTCTTTAAAATCCGCATGCCTTGAAAAGTCACTGCAAATGAAGTGGCTGGCCTATGTTAAGGGCTGAATAAGGGGATGCTGAATGGATGGATGAATGTGTGATTAAAGGACCAGATGCCTGTAGAACAATGTAACAGAAGGTTCGGAGACAGTGCAGATGAAAAGCTCAAGGGAGCACAGAGGAGAGGAGATGCGCTCGTGCTAGAAAATGTAAACAGCTTTTCAGAGAATGGGGCTTTCTAGGTCTAGCTTGAGATATAAATGTAAGGAAGGAAAAGCGTTTCAGAGACAGAGAACAGCATAAACACAGTTTCATAGCTGGAAACAGGCACAAGAGAGCGTTATTTGGTGCAATTGAGGGGAAAGTTCTACTTTTAATGTTTTCCATGTTTACATTCCAACAACAATATATAAGGAACTCTTCTGTGTGTCTTCACTGATATGGTATTTAGTTTTTAATTCAACAGGCATTGAAGCATCACTGCCTGCTATGAGCTGGCACTGGCAATATAATAGTTCACAGGGCATGGGACTTGCCTTCAGGGCACCTCCAGCCCTGTCTATGTACCCACCCCCACAGTCGAGCTATGGAGCATGTCACTACCCTAAATGATCTTATGCCACTTTGTCAGTCCTGCAAACAGCATAAACACAGTTTATCCTGGAGAAGCAGTGGAATAAAGAAAGAGACTGAAAAAATATGAAATCCTGTCCTAGGCAGCAACCTGGATACAGCTGGAGGTCATTATCCTAAAGTGAAATAACACAGGAACAAAACCAAATACTGCATGTTCTCACTTATAAGTGAGAGTAAACATTCGGTACTCATGGAAGTAAAGATGGAGATACTAGATACTGGGGACTACTAGTGGTGGGAGGGAGAGAAGGAGGCAAGGATTGCAAAACTATCTGTTGAGTAGTATACTCACTACCTGATTCATTCATACCCAAAACTTCAGCGTCACACAATATACCCAGATAACAAGCTGTACAGGTGCCTCCTGAAGCTAAAATACAAGTTGAAATTATAATAAAAGAAAGAAGGAAGGACAGGAAGGGAAGAGAAGGGAAGGAGGGAGGGGAAGGAGGGAGGGGAAGGAGGGAGGGGAGGGAGGGAGGGGTGGGAGGGAGGGGAGGGGGGGAGGGGAAGGAGGGAGGGAGGGGATGGGGGGTGGGGAAGGGGGGAGGGGGTGGAAGGAGGGCG
>CAUYLG010003590.1:0-12050 GCA_963573385.1 Cacajao melanocephalus
CCCTGTCCAGTTCGTGTCCTTTGTAGGGACATGGATTAACTTGGAAACCATAATTCTCAGCAAACTGATGCAAGAACAGAAAATCAAACACCGCATGTTCTCACTCATAGGTGGGTGTTGAACAATGAGAACACATGGACATAGGGAGGGGAGCGTCACACACTGGGGTCTGTCAGGGGGAAATAGGGGAGGGACAGCAGGGGGAGAAATGCTAGATACAGGTGATGGCGAGGAAGGCAGCGAATCACACTGCCATGTGTGTACCTATGCAACAATCTTGCATATTCTTCATATGTACCCCAAAACCTAAAATGCAATACAAAAATAATAATAATAATAAATTTTACAAAAAGGAGCCTATCATAGGATTGGGCTTTGGTTAGATCATTGGCAGGGAGAAGGCCTAAGGAAGTGAGAGTTGGTCTAGATTGGATGCTGCCAGAATGTGGGGAGAATTGTACTATTTGGTATATTAATCTTTTCCATGGATAGGGCAGACTAGAGCAAGGATAAAACTGCATTGATAAAGAAATAGCAGTCACTCATTTTAGCTAAGAGTGGAGATGTTTGGTATTTTATGGGTTGCACATGGCCTTATTTTGTCTCACTTCATCATGGACTGAGAGTGACCTTGCTTGGTGCTGGTTGCTCTGTGAGCTTGTTTATATGAGCAGGAGAACGGGGCCCAGCTATGAGCTCCAGGCCAGCTTGCAATAACACTGAGGTCCAGCTAGGAGTATAAGGCTCCCAGATGGCAGGGACTGCTTTTCATTTGTTTATCTTTTACTTCCCTAAAACAATGTGGTTTAACTTTGGGCAGAACTTATATCAGCACCTCTCCACCTGAGAGTCCCTCAATACAATTTGATGCTTCTCTGAACAGCCTGCACAGAATACTCTGTGAAACATTTATGTGAAAAATATCCTCAAAGTGTCTTCTGCACCAGGCACGTTTCCCTTTTCTTACCCACCCCAACTCTCCCTGACCCAGAGATAACGGATGTGATGCTGAGATCTGCCTGCCTCGTGCCTCTAATGCTTGGGAAATTCTGGGAGATTACAAATAAACATGAACAAAGAACGAAAGGGGAGAAAAACGAAAATGAGATGGAAAAATACATGGAATTTTTTTATAAATGTTGCTCATTATACCAACAAGCCAGTCAAAACAAGTTCTGCCTGGTTCTTTTCATCAGTTAGTGGCAGGTCAGTGGCCATATTACCATCAAGGTAGACTTCTTTGTACAAAGAAAATGAATGTGGAGGGTGTGTGTGTCCTCTGGAAGACGGAAATGAAATGAAAATATTTAATAAACAGCTTATTTTGGGGGGGTGAATTGGAGAGAGGATATGAAAGTAAATTGTATTTGAGCTTTTGACATATACAAAATCTATCAGTATCAATTAAAAGCCATGCTCACATACGTACATAGACAAACATACATGTTTGGCTTATTTTTTTAAAAACATTATCTATGATTTCCTTGCAGGAAAAGAGTTACTTAGTGGACTAAATGATGAGTATGCAATAAGAACATTTGACTTTCCTCATTTTTGAGCAGGACTACATTATTTATCTTGAGATGAGAATGGCAATGATCAGAAGAAGGAATCAAAAGATTCCCATTCAAACCCCACAATTGATGAGGAATATGGTCTTGGGCATGTCACTTAGCGTCTGTAGGACTCCCATTCCCTAAGTTCTCTAATGGAAGACCTGAACAAGCAGCTCTTTAAAGCTTCTTCCAGCTTAAATTTGCTAAAAATTATGTGATCCACACCCTCTCTTCATCAGAAATAGGCTCCCTCTTCCACGGTCAGCTGATCCCTCAGACGTGAGATTTATAGTTGAGCCTCCCAGGTAAGTGTCGTGCACATTTGCTGCTTTAGTCCTTTTTGCATCCATGCGCACTATGTTCTACCATTTTATTTAAAACTTTCCATTTTTGTTGATAATCCATCTTCCTCCCCATTCACAGTCCATGTGGTTTGGATGAGAGTGTCCTCCTCCAGCAAACCAATCAGAATTATTCCATAGTTTAGCCGCCATGTTTGATTTGTCAATATGAGTACCTAACAAGTTTATTCAATCAAAGTGAATCTTCCTACTTTTCAGGATAACTTTTCTGGAGGTTAAGAAGACTTGAATCTGGAGGATATGAGTCTGGTTGTTTCTAGATGTAATTACCAATCTATAAAAAATATGAGGGAAAAAATAACACCTCAAGTACTTTAGGGATGCAATTAGCAACTCCATAGAAAAAATGACCTCCATTAGAAAAAATGAACTCCATAGACAAAATGACCCAGTTTCCTCAAAAAAGAAAATGGTGAGGGGTAGATGGGGAAGTGAGCTAGATAGAAAGAGACCTAGAAAACCTGTTAACCAATCACAGTGTATAGAACTTATTTGGATATAGATTCAAATACGGTCACGTGTTGCTTAACAGGAATACATTCTGAGAAACACACTGTTAGGTGATATTGTCATTGTGGAAACATCATAGAGTGTACTTACACAAACTTAGATAGGATAGCGTACTACACACCTAGGCTACATGGTATGGCCTGTTGCTTCTAGGATGCAAATTTGCACGAAATCGTAACATGATGGTAAGTCAAAATATGGTGTTATAATCTTATAGTACCACCCGTCATATATGCGATCCTTCATCAGCTGAAACATCATTATATGTCACATGACTGCTTATAATACAATCAAAGAAATGGAAACTGACAAGTCACTTGGCAATATTAAAGAATTATTGTTAATTTTTTTAGATGTGACAATGATATTGTAGGTATTTTTTAAAAGAGTCTTAATCCTTTAGAAATACAAAATGGAATCGCTATAGATGAGATAGCATCTGGGATTCACTTCAAAATAATTGCTCTAAGGGGAGGGAATAGATGAAACAAGGTTGGCTGGGTGTTGATAATTGCTGAAGCTGGTGATGAGAACACTGGATTCATTACATCATTCTCCCTACTTTTAGATATACTTGAAATTTGGGGCTGGGCATGGTGGTTCATGTCTATAATCCCAGCACTTTGGGAGGCTGAGGCAGGCAGGTCACCTGAGGTCAGGAGTTCAAGACCAGCCTAGCCAACATGGTGAAACCCTGTCTCTACTAAAAATACAAAAATTAGCCAGGTGTGGTGGCTGGAGCCTGTAATCCCAGCTACGTAGGAAGCTGAGGCCGAAGAATTGCCTGAACCTAGGAGGCAGAGGTTCCAGTGAGCCAAGATCACACGATTGCATGCCAGCCTGGGCTACAAGAGTGAGACTTTGTCTCAAAAAAAAAAAAAAAGAAATTTGGACTGTAATTTTTAAAATTTAAAATAAACATACACATTCTTCTACATAATAATTCCACTTTTGAGAAATGATATGAATTATAGACAAATTTTCCTTTTAAAATTATTTATAACAGAAACTGTGTCTTTCTATTTCAATTATAGTAGTTTCCTTCATTATAATATGTACCCTTTGATTATGTCAAGGAGCAGTTTTTAAAGACATGCAAATGTGCTTATTCTTTATTAACTAAAATATATATCAAGATTATAATATCTCAAATAAGTGAAATCTATATTACATAAAAGACTGGATTTATTTCTAAATAAGGTCATGATGATGATTAAAGGGCATGTATAATTACGGTTAAGATTGCAGGTTCTAGAGTGAATTGGAGCCTCAGCCCAGCCACGCAACAGCTATGATCGCAGGCAAATTACTTTGCCTCCATTTTTTAAACTCCCTAGTGAAGATAATGATAGTACTTACAAAGCGTCTACCTAGTAAGTGCTTAATACATCTTGGCTACTATTGCCATTCCCAGTATCAAGCATATAATAAATGCTGAGTATTGGTTGCCTGAAAATTGATTCTTTGTATGGATCATACTGTCAACTTGAAATAAAAATACATAGAGATGAGCCTCCAAGCAAAAAGGATTTATTTAGGAATAACCAAAGAAATAGGATTGCAATTTCAGACAGATACGGAGACTAGGGTGGTCTCTGGCATACCCAGAAAACAAAGGAAAGTCAGAGTTTTACTGGGGAGAGAGGAGGGTACACAAGTTGTTCTGAAAGAAAGCTCATTGGTATTGGCATCATCTAACAAGAGCTGGCAAATTCTGATTGACAAGTGTCGGTAATTGCTAGGTTGGACTTGTAATCTTGAAGTTATGGTTAAGCCCTTGTAGTTTTGGATTGGGCTTGTGGGACAGTTTTTGAAATAAGCAGGTGTTCTTGCATAAGTGGCTAGCCGTCCTTGTGCTGCTAACTTTCCTTGAGTGACTCATGCAGTAAGCTGCAGTTTGAAAAAATTTCTTGTGATAGTTCCCATTATCAGGAAAATTGTGCATGAGAGCCCTCCATGGCCTTTCCCAGCTCCATTTGCTAGGATTTGACGCAAGAGACTCCACTTTTGTTACAACAACTTTCAAAGCACAACTGACCCTTGAACAACGTGGGGGCTGAGGGGCTGACCCTCTGTGCCCTCGAAAATCCATGGATAACTTAACTCACCAAAAACTTAACTAATAGCCTACTATTGACCAAAGCCTTACCAGTAACACAACCAGTCAATTACCCACATATTTTGTACTTTATATGTATTATATACTGTATTTTTGACAATAAGCTAGAGAAAAGAAAATGTTTGTAAGAAAATCATACAGAAAAGAAAATCTGTGTCCTATTCATTAAGTGGAAGGGCTTCATCCTTGTTGTCTTCACCTTGAGAAGTCTGAGCAGGAAGAGGAGGGAGAGGAGGGGCTAGTCTTGCTGTCTCATGGATAACAGAAGTGGAAGAAAATTCACATATAAGTGGACCCTACTGTTCAAACTCATCTCAAGGGTATTTATAATTTTCCAAAGGGCTGTTGCCACCTTATTGCATTTTATTCTAACAACAGGAGTCAGATGATAACTAGTCACAAAATGAAGATGAAAACTTAGCTACAGAGAAGTCGGCCGGACTTTCCTGAGTGACCTTGGTCATCTGCTGGTGATTCAGAATCTCCCTACCTCAGCCTCCTGACTGTGCTTGGCCAAGACTCCCTTTCCACCAGCAATAAACGGCACCATGTGGCTGGCTGTTCACCGCTGTCCATCAGGCCTAGACATTATTTTTGATCCCTCTGCTCTAACAGATAATGGTTCCAAATTCCAGGACTGGCGCGATAAGAGCTCCCCTGCCAAGCACTTGGAAGCCAGATGCCATTTAATGTGCCTGGGGCCGCCAATAACTGATAGCACGCCACTACTCAGGCTAAATTTAATTTCTCCTGCTTCTGCACGCCTTGTCTGGGCACCTTCGGAAGGGTGTTGTCCTGACAGCCCATCTTGATTCTGATGAGCTTTGTCTGCACCTGATTAGTATTCTATTTCTATGCAAATAAGCGCTTGCCTTTGTGGCTCCTGGATGAATGGACGTTGTGAATTGGAGCCCTGGTCTTTAGAATCCAGAGAGCTGTGGAATATAAGGGGTGGAGGGGACTTCACAGAATCAGAAGCCAAATGTCTTCATTTTAAAGATGAGGAAAGTGGGGCTAAGAGCGACCGAGTGGATTTCCCGGGTGCCCATTACTAGTGAGTGCAGTC
This sequence comes from Cacajao melanocephalus, assembly GCA_963573385.1. Taxonomy (NCBI): domain Eukaryota; kingdom Metazoa; phylum Chordata; class Mammalia; order Primates; family Pitheciidae; genus Cacajao; species Cacajao melanocephalus. The sequence goes on from CAUYLG010003590.1 coordinate 5,614, forward strand.
AATCCCAAAATTTAGATCATCATAGCCCATATTTTTATCTCTATGCTACAAACCCCAATTCAGCTGAAAGAAAGTCACAGATTTCTGATTGCCATCAATTATTCCTTGTGTGTGTGTGTGTGTGTGTGTGTGTGTGTGTGTGTGTGTATGAGAGAGAGAGAAAGATGTTTTTGCAGCCCCCATGTTGTTCAAGGGTCAATTGTGCTGTGAAATTGGAGTGAGTTTCTCCAAACCATAGGACCCACTCCTTTAAAGTAAAGGGAATGCTCAGTTAATTAGTTAAAAAAAAAAAACTTCTATTTTTTTAAATAAAAGATATATTTTTGTAAATGTATATAAATTATTGACCATTTTTATTTGGTGAACAGTTTCATTCAACTGACACCAAGAGTACAAACACGTACTATGAAATGAATGACCAATAAATATTTTAATGTAAAAGGAGAGGGAAGGTTAGGGGGAGAAGCTATAAGTCAAAGGGAAAGATAAAAGAAGGGCATCTCATTTGAAGATGAAACAGAAGGGAACCACGACTGCTTAATAACAAAGTAAATTATTATAACTGACATCCACTTCCCATAAATAATGGCAAAAAGCCATAGTCCTCACCTCCATCTACCAGGGCAGGACTAGAAAACGCCCAGGGACAAAATAGAGCACAGAGAGGACAAAAGTGACCATGGTGCCCTAAAGAAGGAGATTCCAGAGCTCTGCTGCTGCAAGCACCATCGTGCACTGAGGGGGAAACCGGCGTTGCCCGCACACAGGTCTTATTGGAAGGAAGCAGCCATTTGAGGCATAGCTGATCAATATTGGACTGGGCCTGACAATGTCCTGCAGAAAACTGACTGTAGCACTAAGAATATCTGCAAATGCATGGGAGTCATTTTGGTGATCATGACACACACTTGGGAGAGAAATTCGAACGTGAGGTACAGGCTTTAGATGACAGGATGGCTTTAGAGAGCGAGAAAGCCCCAAAAGGCTGCAATGGATGCAAAATGGACCTGCAAGGACAGTTCGAAGGGCCCAGCAAGACCCAGCTGGATTCATAAATGCAGTTTGCAGAGCGGTGACCCCTGTGGACACTCAGGTCCATACACTGATAGGCTTGGGAACTGATCAATGGTTTTGGTGTCAGGATGAGGAGAGGGAAATGGTGTGTGCAAGGGGAAGAAAGGAGGCTGAGCCTGAGACAACCTAGCAGCTGTCCTCCCCCTTCCTCCCTGCCCCAGCCCATCTCACCCCGGCCAGATTTGAGCCCTAGAAAGAAGTCAGATAAGAGCATGAGGTAAGGCTGGGTGCGGTGGCTCCCAGCACTTTGGGAGGCCGAAGCAGGCAGATCACGAAGTCAGGAGTTCGAGACCAGCCTGGCCAACATGGTGAAATCCCATTTCTACTATAAATACAAAAATTAGCTGAGCGTGGTGGCAGGTGCCTGTAAATCCTAGCTACTCAGGAGGCTGAGGCAGGAGAATCATTTGAATCTGGGAGGTGGAGGTTGCAGTGAGCCTGGGCAATAAGAGCAAAACTCCATCTCAAAGAAAAAGAAAACAAAAAGAGCATGGGCAGTTACGGTGAGAGATGGGGTCTCCTACGGAAGGCACTGAAGGCACCTTTCTAATCACTTTACATACATGCTATCACTTAATTTTCATAACATAATAATAGTAGGTACTATTATTATCCATATTTTACAGATATGGAAACCAAGGCACAGAGAGGGTAAGTAGGTCCCCCAAAGACACAGAGTAAGAGGTGGAGCCAAGATTCTAGGAGAGATGGTCAACTCAACCACTGAGCAATGGTGCATCACCACACAGGCGACCAAGCTCCCAGTGCCTGGGTAACACAGGAGCCCCTCACCCCTTTCCAACCCACTCTTCCCAGAAACCTCAGAGGAGGCTTGGCACCATTAGGACCCTGAAGGTAAGCAGTTTTCAAGATGTGGAGTAGAGCAGGATCTCACAGAGGCCTTGGGGCATGGACGGCAGTGTCCCCTCGGCCAAGAGCATGGAATAGGCAGGGCAGGCAGGCTTGCTCCTGATGAGAAGGTGCCCCCCACGCAGACACACCCACACCACACACCCAGGGCCAAGCAGGTCCACAGGACTCACTCACCTTCCAAGTGCTCGAAGAAGGTAGTCAGGAAAAGGAGAAGGAGAAACCCCATAATATTCTACCTTCATTCTTTCTCCATGCCCAGACATTACCCTAACCAGTTCTTTTCTGGGCTAATGTCAATATCATTCATACCACAAATTATGGGCCGTTAAGGGAAGGAATTAACCAAGCTAACTATACTTAGTGACTTAGGGAAACTCTCTGGGCTACCAAGCTAGAGTAAAAAAAAGCGGGCACTTGGTGGAATGGGAGATGTAAAACGGGAAATGGTAGACTGCGTGCACCATTAAAAACAAGAAAGCTGGGCAAGTGCTTATAGTCCCAGCTCCTTGGGAGGCTGAAAAAGGAGGATCGCTTGGGCCTAGAAGTTTGAGGCCTAGAAGTTTCTTTTAAAAAAAAAGAGAAGCCAGCCAGACCACCATTGCTTCTGCTGGAGTCTGGGTTTCCCACCAGGTGTACCCAATGTCCTTCATTTTCACCATTAGCAGATTATGGAGTCTGTTTTGGCAGAGGGAGCTGGCCAGAGGTGCCACCCAGGGAGAGCTTAGCTCCGCCCATCCCTCAGAACCCAGGTGAGGATGGCTTCTGAATCTTCCTGCAATTAGGAGAGAGGAGCTCCCCCAATGCAGCCTGCTTTGTATCTGCAAATAAAACCAGCACATTATTATTCTGCTGTCATCCTACAAGTTGCTGAGCCTTGAAAGCTTCAACAGAGGCGGCTGCTGGAATGTGGCTGCAGGGGCAGCGCCACATCTAATTGCTTCACACAGGGCTGCCAGTTTATGGGTCCTTCGCTCTGCATTTAACACCGTAGCTGCTGATGGACTTTCGCTGTTGGAAAACCTGTGGTCCTCTGCACACTGTTTTATAACTGATGGGAGAAGATGCTCTCTCATTTGATAAATTGTATCTGGCCGTTCCAGCTCAGTGGTCATTAATGTTTGTTCTCATCCAATGGGCAGATTCAAAGAAATACAGCTCTCATTAGCTCCTGCTCAATTAAGAAAAATGCTCATCTGCCCCCACGACTCAACCACAGCTTCCTAGTTGGAGCTGTTTGAGTTCCACAGCTGGAGAGACTGGGGAGGTCATCCAAGCCATCTCTGATACTCAGTCCCCCAGCCCCAGCAACATCCAGACTGCGAGTCCCCTTCAGCACTTCCTGCCTCACTCATTCCACACGGGCCTCTTAATGAGTGAGGACGACCATAAGTGACAATGCTGAGTATATGCTGTGGGCCGACTGCAGTAAATGAGGCACATGGCTTAGCTCATGCAGGCATGCTTACAAATCTACGACCTCCAGGGTCACAAGCACACGCTGGAGCAGAGTTCAAGTTCTACTCCTGACACTTATGTATGAGCTGTGTGAACATAGGCAAGTCACCAAGAGGACACCTACAGTTTTGTACTTAAACCAGATCCAGGTGGTAATAAGGTGAATCTCTGGGGTCAGTGCCTCTATGGAATAGTTGCCTTCACTTTATTCTCTTTCCTCAGACTATTCCCAGGCAGCTGACTTCCAAATCCTTGTGATCGGCCACCAGGGGCATGAGGGAAAAGGAGGGAATGAGTCAGCCAAAATCTTTGGGAAAAAATTCCATGTGATGTCGCATTTTTAAATTTGCAAGTTGGAGCTGAAAATAATCAGTGGTAGGTGTGTTAACTGGCATGGCCTCTAAGGAGGACGATTTGCCAATATGTAAAAATCTCAAATGTACATCCCCTTTGACCTAGCAATTCTACTTCTAGGAATGTTTTCTAAAAAATGGGGTTGCTGGGGGAAAGTGTGTGTTCAAGGATATTTATGTCCGTATTGTCTTATTAGCAAAAGCCTGGAAAAATCCAGATGAGGACCAACTAAATAAATTGTGGTATATCTGCACAATGCAATATCATGTAGCCATAAAAAATAAAGCAGCTTTAACTAAATTCAAGTGAAACAATCTTCAAAATGTTTTAAGTGAAAAAAAAATCAAGGTGTTATTGTACATTGTTTTAAGTATTTATACCCAGTTATTTATATATCATAGAATGTCTCTAAAACAAAATCAACAATTTGGTGATAGTTGCTGCCTCTGGGGAAACACTTCAGGTGGCTTGAAGTCAGGAGTGAGAGAGAGAATTACTTTCACTGTATACCTTTTTGAATGTTGAGTTTATGCCATAGGAATGGATTACATATTCAAGAAGTAAACAGTATGTAATTAAAATATTTAAAACATTGATGTTTAAATAGATAAAATGATTATTGTTTATTTTCATTTTGTTTCTATTTTTAAAAGGGGAAAGGGTCCAGGTGTAGTAGCTCACACCCGTAATCCCAGCACATTGGGAGGCTGAGGCCAGAGGATTACTTGAGCCCAGGATTAAGACCATCCTGGGCAACATAGTGAGACTCTCTCTCTTAAAGAAAAAAAAAAGTAGCCAGGCTTGGTGACACAGACCTGCAGTCCCAGCAACTGGGAGGCTAAGGCAATAGGATGGCTTGAACCCAGGGAGGTCGAGTCTGCAGTGAGCAGTGATGTCACCACTGTACCCTAGCCTGGGTGACAGAGCAAGACCTATCTCTTAAAAAATAAAAATGAAAAGGGAAAGAAAGGAAAGAACCAGTTGGGCCGGGCACAGTGGCTCACACCTGTAATCCCAACACTGGGAGGCCAAGGCTGGTGGATCACCTGAGGCCAGCAGTTTGAGACCAGCCTGACCAACATGGTGAAACCTCATCTCTACTAAAAATACAAAAAATTAGCCGGGCATCATGATGCCCATGTGTAATCCCAGCTACTCGGGAGGCTGAGGCAGGAGAATCACTTGAACTCAGGAGGCAGAGGTTGCATTGAGCTGAGATTAAGCCACTGCACTCCATCTCAAAAAAAAAAAAAAGAAGCAATAGAAAATCATAAATCTGCAGAAGATAATGAAAAAATAATAAGGTAAATATGCAGAGAAATAAGCTGGCATTTTGAAGGGAAATGGTGAGGCCAGGACTAAACCAATCACATTCCTTGGATCCTCTGGTGGGAGCTTGGTCTTCTGTTCATACATGGCACATACTCATGTACGTCTTGCCAGGGAAAAGATCTTTCCACTGGATGAATTCCTAATTTCTGATGGGCCATAAATTTGGATACTTTGGGAGCAGGTAAAGACCTGTTTTCAGACTTCTTTGAGTACTGTTAGGTTTCCTAACCAGCTTTCCCCCATGAAGCCTCTGCCCATCTGTGATAATTCATTTTATGTACCAGCTTGTCTGGGCTACGGTGCCCAGATGCATGATCAAACATCAGCCTAGATGTTGCTGTGAAGGCAGTGTCTAGATGAGATAAATTTTTGCGTCAGTAGACTTTGAGGAAAGCAGATGTACCCTCCCTAATGTGGATGGCCTCATCAGTCAGTTGAAGGAGACTCAAGAGAAAAAATCTGAGATCCTCCAAGAAAGAGGGAATTCTGCCTCTGCACTGCCTACAGACTAGAGACCGCAGCGTCGACTCTGCCCTGGGTCTCCAGCCTGCTGACCTCCCCTGCAGTTGTTAGACTTGCCAGCCCCACCGTTGCATAAGCTAACTTCTAAAAATAAATCTCAAGAGAGAAAGAGGAAGAGAGAGAGCAAGAAAGAGTAAAAGAGAGAGAGAGAGACACTTGATTCTGTTTCTCTGGGAACCCTGACTAATAGACCATCCATAGGAATGGCTCCCCACCGTCATGCATCCCACATTCCACATCATACTCAGTGAAGCCTCTGCTATTCTCTTACCTACCAAAGTGCATATGTCCCATCCTGCTGCCTAAGCTGTAAAGTCCTTGTGAGCCGGTGCTATGTCTCCATCATCAATGTATTACTTGTATTATTATGATTATTATTGTACTTTAAGTTCTAAGATACATGTGTAGAACGTGCAGCTTTGTTACATAGGTATACAAGTGCCATGGTGGGTTGCTGCACTCATCAACCCATCATCTACATTAGGTATTTCTCCTAATGCTATCCCTCCTCTAGGTGCACCCCCCCGACACAGGTTCCACCGTGTGATGTTTCCCTTCCTGTATCCACGTGTTCTCATTGTTCAGCTCCCACTTGTGATTGAGAACATGCGGTGTTTGGTTTTCTTTTCTGGTGTTAGTTTGCTAAGAATGATGTTTTCCAGCTTCATCCATGTCCCTGCAAAGGACATGAACTCATCCTTTTTTATGGCTGCATAGTATTCCATGGTGTATATGTGCCACATTTTCTTTATCCAGTCTATCATTCATCATCAGTGTATTTCTAACATTCAATGGAGTACCTGCGAGTGCTCAATAAGGATGTGTTG
>CAUYLG010003592.1:0-17017 GCA_963573385.1 Cacajao melanocephalus
CAACTACTCAGGAGTCTGAGGCACGAGAATTGCTTGAACCTAGGAGGCGTGGGTTGCAGTGAGCTGAGATCACGCCACTGCACTCCAACCTGGGTGAAAGAGCAAAAGCAAGACTCCATCTCAAAAAAAAAAAAAAAAAAATGCTGGGGGTGGTTGCTCACACTTGTAATCCCAGCACTTTGGGAGGCTGAGGTGGGTGGATCATCTGAGGTCAGGAATTCGAGACCAGCCTGACCAACATGGAGAAACCCTGTCTCTACTAAAAATACAAAAAATTAGCTGGGTGTGGTGGCACATGCCTGTAATCCCAGCTACTCAGGAGGCTGAGGCAGGAGAATCACTTGAACCCAGGAGGTGGAGGTTGTGGTGAGCCGAGATCGAGCCATTGCATTACAGCTTGGGCAACAAGAGCAAAACTCCATCTTAAAAAAAAAAAATTGTGAACAAATCTGCTCAAAAATTTTTCAAATATTACCAAAATGTACAGTTTAAGGAATGCCAATCTCCTATAATCCCTCCCTGAGAGAGAACCTCTGGCAGTAGTTTGATATTCTGGAACTCTACAGGCTTTTAATATGTATGATATAATAATTTATGTATGTATACACACATGCTTATTTATAGATACACAAATGTGTATATATTTGTGTGTATATATATATTTGATGTATCCCAACATATGTGTGCTGCAAATACGTAAAAATAGGCCAGGTGCAGTGGCCCATGCCTGTAATCCCAGCACTTTGGAAGGCCTAGGCAGGTGGATCACCTGAGGTTAGGAGTTCAAGACCAGCCTGGCCAACGTAGTGAAACCTTGTCTCTACTAAAAATGCAAAAAATTAGCTGGGCCTGGTGGTGTATACCTGTAATCCCAAGGAGGCTGAGGCAGGAGAACCACTTGAATCTGGGAAGTGGAGGTTGCAGTGAGCTGAGATCACACCATTGCACTCCAGTGTGGGCGACAAGAGTGAAACGCTGTCTCAAAAAAATAAAAATACTATTTTTAAAAATTATTTATTTATTTACTTATTTATTTTGAGGCACAGTCTCTATTACCCAGGCTGAAGTGCATTGGCCTGATCTCAGCTCACTGCAACTCTACCTCTTGGATTCAAGCAATTTTCATGCGTCAGCCTCCCAAGTAGCTGAGACTATAGACATGCACCACCACGTCTGACTAATTTTTGTATTTTTGGTAGAGATGGGGTTTCACCATGTTGGCCAGGCTGGTCTCACCTGACCTCAAGTGATTTGCCCACCTTGGCTTTTCAAAGTGCTGGGATTATAGGCGTGAGCCACTGTGCCTGGTTTAATTTTTTAAAAAAGATATTATACATACCACGCAGTGACTTTATTTATTCACCTAGCTATTTTCTGAGGCATCTGTCCACTTTAGGACCCTTAGCTCTGCTTTCATTCTTAGAAAATGAGTGCATGGCATTGATGGAATTGTATTAACCTGTCCTCTTTTGATGGGTATTTGTGATGTTTCACTCTCTCTTGTTACTATTATAAGCGATAGTGAGATGAATTCCCTTATGTATGTCTTCGTAAGCTAGTTTTCAAAAACTGTAAGTGGAGTCGGGTGCCTGTAATCCTAGCACTTTGGGAGTCTGAGGCCAGTGGACCCGAGCTTAAGAGTTTGAGACCAGCCTGGCCAACATGGTGAAACCTCTTCTTTACTAAAAGTACAAAAATTAGCTGCCTGTAGTCCCAGCTACTCAGGAGGCAGAGGTAGGAGAATAGCTTGGGCCAGGCGAGATGGCTCATGCCTGTAATCCCAGCACTTAGGGAGGACAAGGCGGGCAGATCATGAGGTAAGGAGATTGAGACCATCCTGGCCAACATAGTGAAACCCCATCTCTACTAAAAATACAAAAATTAGCTGGGTGTGGTGACACGCACCTGTAATCCCAGCTACTTGGGAGGCTAAGGCAGGAGAATCACTTGAACCTGTGAGGTGGAGACTGTGGTGAGCCTAGATTATGCCACTGCACTCCAGCCTGGAGCAAAGCGAGATTCCGTCTCAAAGAAAAAAAAAAAAAGAAAACAAAACTGTGAGTGGGTTTGGAGGAATGACATGTTAGTAACCTGCAGAATCATGACAAGAAATTCAAAGTGATTGATAGGCCAGCATGGTGGCTTACACTTATAATCCCAGCACTTTGGGAGGCCAAGGTAGGCAGATTGAGCTCAGGCGTTTAAGACCAGCCTGGACAACATGGTGAAACCCCATCTCTACTGAAATACAAAAATTAGCTGGGCCGGGTGATGTGCTCCTGGAGTCACAGCTACTCAAGAGACTGAGGCACAAGAATAACTTGAATCCAGGAGGTGGAGATTGCAGTGAGCAGAGATTGTGCCACTGTACTCCAGCATGGGTGACAGAGCAAGACTGTCTCAAAAAAGAAAAAAGAAATCAACACCATCTGTGACTGCTCTTCTGTGTTCCTTATTACCTTTTTCCTTACTACTTTCTCTTACTCATCTTTTGCTGTTGTTAGAACTCCCCTCTTCAGATTTCAGCTAAATTAATATTCTATATGTTCCTATTGAGTACTAGGAATATTGTTAGGCATTCACTTATTTTATAACTTGAAATTCATATGTTTGTAAATAAGACATTACTACTCTTTAGTAATAAAAATATTTTTCATTCTCTTGAATGAAAACAAAAATAGTAATTTTCAATTCACTTTATGGTATTTGAAAAGTGAGATTTTGGGAGACCAAGGCAGGAGGATCACCTGAGCCCAGGAGTTCAAGACTAGCTAGGGTAACATAGTGAAACCCTGTCTCTACAAAAAAATAAAAAATTAGCCAGGCATAGTAGTGCAGCATATTTTTAAGTCACAGCTTCTCTGGAGGCTGAGGTGGGAGGATCACTTGAGCCTAGGAGGTCAAGGCTGCAGTGAGCCATGACTGCACCACTGCATTTCAGCCTGGGCAGCAGAGTGAGACCCTGTCTCCAAAAAAATTATCAGATTTTTATTTTACTTTAACATCTTTAATCGGTAAAATCAATATTAGAAAAATTGTCACCTCATTTCTAGTTTAAGTAGCTCTGAGATTCTGATCTGAAAAAGCCAATTTATGTTTTTTTGATTGTTTAAGAGATAGGGTCTTGACCTCTGAGGTGCAAGTGATCCTCCCACCTAAGCCTCTAGAATAGCTGGGACCACAGGTGCATGCCACCATGCTTGGCTAGTTAAAAAAAAAATTTGTAGAGCTGAGTACAGTGGCTCATGTCTGTAATCCCAGCACTTTGGGAGGCTCAGGTGGGAGGATCACTTGAGCCCAAGATTTCGAGACCAGCTTGGGTAATATAGTGAGATATCGTCATAAACTTTATTTTTTTATTTTTTGGTAGAGTTGGAGTCTTTTTTTTTATTTTATTTTATTATTTTATTTTTACTTTTATTTTTTTGAGACGGAAGTCTTGCTCTATCACCCGGGCTGGAGTGCAGTGGCGCGATCTTGGCTCACTGACACCTCTGCCTCCCAGGTTCAGGCAATTCTCCTGCCTTGGCCTCCCAAGTAGCTGGGATTACAGATGCACACCATCACTCCTGACTAACTTTTGTATTAGTAGAGATGGGATTTTGCCATGTTGGCCAGGCTGGTCTCAAACACCTGACCTTAGGTAATCCACCCGCGTTGGCTTCCCAAAGTGCTGGGATTACAGGCATGAGTGACTGCACGCAGCTTATTATTATTATTTTTTTAATGTATTTGAGACAGGTTCTCACTCTGTTACCCAGGCTGGAGTGCAGTGGCATGATCTCAGTTCACTGTAACCTCTGCCTCCTGGGCTCAAGCGATCCTCCCACCTCAACTTTCCAGGTAGCTGGGACTACAATAGCATGCCGCAACTATGCCTGGCTAATTTTTTATTTTTTGTAGAGATTGCGTTTCACCATGTCATCCAGCCTGGTCTTGAACTCCAGCAATCCACCTGTCTCAGCCTCCCAAAGTACTGGGATTACGGGCATAAGCCACTGCACTCAGCCCTAGATGGAGTTTTGCTATGTTGCCCAGGCTGATCTCAAACTCCTTGCGATCTCTCAGTGTTGGGATTACAGGCATGAGCCACCATGCCTGGCCTCCATTTTTAATCTATCTTGGTGTTTATGTTTTTATGAGAAGGCAACAACAATGTGAAACTGTGATTTGGGAACAGACGTTAGCTCCAACATCACTGTATATAATTCTCTGATTTTTTTTTTTCCCTAGATTTTACTATGAGCAGCAATTACTGCGGAAGGTCTTTGAAGAATGGAAAGAAGAGTGGTGGGTTTTCCATCATGAGTGGAAACTCTGTGTTCGAGCTGACTGTCACTACAGGTCAGATTTCATGTTACACTCCTTCAGTTTTACCGAGGCACATTATCAGATGACTACTTGTTGGCATGTTTATGGTCAAAATGAGTAAACTTTGGATCACTCTTTGTTTTTCTTCAAATCCTTTTTAGAGTTAGCAAGATTGAAGTCCCAAATTAAACCCAAGCACACATGCACATGCTAGGCACGTGAACACGCACACAAACACACACACCCCCACACCCCCTCCCACCCCTCTAATTGAGGTAACCTTTATGTGTTGTTATGCTAATAGTTTGAATGGGTTTTTCCCACCCATTCTCACTTCTGTATAATTCCTAATTCTGAAAGGATTGGTTTTTTGTTTTTTTTTTTTTTGAGATGGAGTTTTGCTCTTGTTGCCGAGGCTGGAGTGCAATGGTGCAATCTTGGCTCACTGCAGTCTCCGCCTCATGGATTCAAGCAGTTCTCTTGCGTCAGCCTCCCGAGCAGCTGGGATTACAGGCATGTGCCACCACACCTGGCTAATTTTGTATTTTTAGTAGAGATGCGGTTTCTCCACGTTGGTCAGGCTGGTCTCCTCATCTTAGGTGGTCTGCTCGCCTCGGCCTCCTGAAGAGCTGGGATTACAGGTGTGAGCCACCACGCCTCACCCTGTTTTTAAAGTAATAAAGTTTTAATTTATATTGATTATGGGAGAAAACATATGCCCAAAATAGAACATTAAGAAAATAGAGGCCAGATGCAGTGACTCATGCCTGTAATTCTAGTACTTTGGGATTCCAAAGCAGGTAGATCACTTAAGCACAAGAGTTTGAGACCAGCCTCAGCAACATGATGTAATCCCATCTCTACCAAAAAGTACAAAAAATTAGTGGGGTATAGTGGTACCGAGATTGTGCCACTGCACTCCAGCCTGGGCAACACAGCTAGACCCTGTCTCAAAAAAAAAAAAAGAAAAAAACTCTTACCCCTTGACATTCATATTCCCAGGGATAAATGAAGGGGAAAGTAGCAATTGAGAATTGTTACATCAGATACACATTTTCAGACCTTTTTTTTTAAACCTGAATGTCATTTCTTGTAGATCGTATATTTAAAATGGTATTCACTCTTACTGTAGTTATGTCTTTAGGTTCTTTGGAGCAAGAGTTCTGATTTATGGCTATTTCAGATAAAATAGAGACACGCTGAGTTCTTCTAATAAGCAGATAGCAGGTGGATCACCTGAGGTCGGACCACCTGAGCCAGGTGCAGTGGCTCATGCCTGTAATCCCAGCACTTTAGGAGGCTGAGGTGGATGGATCACCTGAGGTTGGGAGTTTGAGACCAGCCTGATAAACATGGAGAAATCCCGTCTCTACTAAAAATAAAAAATTAGCCAGTGTGGTGGTGTGCATGCCTGTAACTCTAGCTATTCGGGAGGCTAAGGCAGGAAAATCACTTGAACCTGGCAAGTGGAGGTTGCAGTGAGCTAAGATCATGCCATTGCACTCCAGCGTGGGCAGCAAGAGTGAGACTCTGTCTCAATCAATCAAATAAAAGATAAAATACAAATATAAAAATTCCAGCCTATGCAACATGGTGAGACCCCCATCTCAATTAAAATACAAAAAAAAAAAACTTGCCAGGCATGGCAGCATGCGCCTGTAGTCCCAGCTACTTGGGAGGTTGAGACAGAATTGCTTGAACCTAAGGACGGAGGTTGCAGAGAGCTGAGATTGCACCACTGCACTCTAGCCAGGGAGACAGGGTGAAACTTTGTCTCCAAAAAAAAAAATTAGCTGGGCATGGTGGCGTGTGCCTGTAGTCCCAACCATTCATGAGGCTGAGGCAGGAGAATCTCTTGAACCCAGGAGTTAGAGGTTGTGGTGGGCCAAGATCATGCCACTGCACTGCAACCTGGGTGACAGAGTGAGACTCTGTCCTAAAAAAAAAAAAAAAAAAAGAAAAGAAAAAAAGTTTTTTAAAATGAACATTAAAAAAAATTTTAAAAAAGGAAACTATGAAGAGATGAAGATCATAAGATGTATGATGTGTGTATCAAGAAGAAAAAGGTATCAATGACCATGTAGTGCAAAAGAGAAGTGATTTTTTTTTTTTTTTTTTTTTTTTTTAAAGACAAAGTCTTGCTTTGTCGCCCAGGCTGGAGTATAGTGGCGTGATCTGCACTCATTACAACCTCTGCTTCCTGGGTTCAGGCGATTCTCCTGCCACAGCCTCTGGAGTAGCTGGGATTACAGGTGCACGCCACCACGCCCAGCTAATTTTTTGGATTTTTAGTAGAGATGGGGTTTCCCATGTTGGCAAGGCTGGTCTCAAACTTCTGACCTCCTGATCCTCCAGCCTTGGCCTCCTAAAGTGCTATGATTACAAGTGTGAGCCACCAGGCCTCGCCGAGAAGTGACGTTTTTTATAGTGTGGATAGTTAAGATAATTAAGATGTGACTGTTGGCCAGGCATGGTGGTTCACACCTGTAATCCTAGCACTTTGGGAGGCTGAGGCAAGAGGACCACTTGAGCCCAGGTGTTGGAGACCTGCCTGGGCAACATGGCAAAATCCCCTCTCTACAAAAAAATACAAAAATTAGCCAGGTGAGGTGGTGGGTGCCTTTAGTCCCAGCTTCTTGGGAGGCCAAGGTGGGAGGAGCACCTGAGCCCAGGGAGGGCTCAAGGCTGCATTGAGCTGTGTTCACATTACTGCACTCCAGCCTGGGTGACAGAGTGAGACCCTGTCTGAAAAAAAAAAAAAAAGACAAGACTGTCATTCCAAACATTATGGATTTTTTTTTCTTTTTTCATTTGAGACAGAGTCTTGCTGTCAGCCAGGCTGGAGTGCAGTGGAGCAATCTCGGCTCACTGCAACCTCCACTTCCCAGGTCCAAGCAATTCTCCTATCTCAGCCTCCCTCCTGCCTCCTGAGTAACTGAGACTATAGGCACATGCCACCACACCTGGCTAATTTTTATATTTTTAGTAGAGACGGGGTTTCACCATGTTGGCTAGGCTGGTCTCGAACTCCCAACCCTAGTTGATCCGCCCACCTCGGCCTCCCAAAGTGCTGAGATTACAGGCGTGAGCTACTGCACCTGGCCCAAACATTATGGATTTTTGGATGATGAAAGTTAACTTATTCTTGGAAATGTCAAGCCTTTTTACGCTCAGTGACACTTTAAGGTATGGAGAATGACTCTTCTTTGAGGAAAATAGAATTCATTGTGATTGTAGGAAATGAAATTTTAGCTTTGGTGCAGATATGGATTGCTTTTTTTTTTTTTTTTTCTAATCAGAAGCATCCCTGTTAATTTCTTCTGAGTGTAGAACAGACTTGGTGTGTTGGATTAGAAGTTGTTTTATTGTTGTTTTTGTTGTTTGGTTGTTGTTTTTTTGAGACAACGTCTTGCTCTGTTGCCCAGGCTGGAGTGCAGTGACACGTGATCTTGGCTCACTGCAACCTTCGCCTCCCGGGTTCAGGTGATTCTCCTGCCACAGCCTCCCTAGTAGCTGGGATGACAGGTGTGTGCCACCACACCCAGCTAATTTTTTTTTTTTTTAGAAGCAGTCTCACTGTGTCGCCAGGCTGAAGTGCAGTGGTGCGATCTCGGCTCACTGCAACCTCCGCCTGTGGGATTCAAGTGATTCTCCTGCCTCAGCCTCCCAAGTAGCTGGGACTACAGGTGCGCACCACCACGCCTGGCTAATTTTTGTATTTTTAGTAGAGACAGGGTTTCACCATGTTGGCCAGGATGGTCTCAATCTTTTGACCTCGTGATCCGCTCACCTTGGCCTCCCAAAGTGCTGGGATTACAGGTGTGAGCCACTGCTCCCGGCTTAATTCTTGCATTTTTAGTAGAGGTGGGGTTTTACCATATTGGCCAGGCTGGTCTTGAACTCCTGACCTCGAGTGATCCACCTGCCTCGGCCTCCCAAAGTGCTAGGATTACAGGCATGAGCCACCGCGCCTGGCTTGTTTTGTTTTAAAGAAATGTCATTTGCTTTTTTGGCTCCTCAGGTATTACCTGTATAACTTGATGTTCCAGACCTGGAAGACCTATGTGCATCAGCAGCAGGAGATGAGGAGCAAGTACATTAGAGCCGAGGTTCATGGTGAGAAGAAGAAGTACATGTCTAAAGAAGATGCCCAGATTTACTTTGCAGAAGGTCTTAGGAAGGACAGACACATTGTCTTAGAGATAGAATAACTCTAGGTCTAAGAAAGATTTGTTTGATTTTCTTTCATAATCTTAGAGTAGAATCTTAGACCTAGAATAACTCTAGATCTAAGGAAGATTTGTTTGATTCTCTTTCGTAATTTTTCAGAAAGTGTGATCTCTGAGTGGGCACCTTAGGATTGGATCCCTGTGGTTTTCTCGATATGGCATGGTTTGAGCCCTTAAAGCTTATTTAATCAGAATTTGTGTAAACTGGCTGTTCCTGGTCTGCTGGCTCAGTGTACTGTCTGTGACTCTCCCGTGGCACCTGGGGCTGCGGTCTGTCTTGCTGTGTCACGTTGCCTGGAGAGTCTGGAGCAGAGCTGCAGTGCTCTTTTATTATCTGCTTGCCCAAGTTGTCCCTTAGTGATACTAAAGTGGCCACTTTAGCTCTGGTTAGAGTCTGGTTTCTCTGTGAATTGAGCCCAGAAACCCATGTGGAGAGTGTAAGGAAAAAGATGTAGAGTTTCAAAATGATAATACAGACTGGATTAGCAGCAGAATGTCCTAAAGATGCCTCAAACTCTGTAAGATGCAAGTACAACCTGTCAACTCCCCTACCACTTACACCTGCTGTTCCTTTGACTTTTCCTAAGTGTTACTTAGGAATGGCATCCATTCCTCATGCCTCGTGTCATCAGTTACCTAATCTTTTACGATGGCCCTCTGAGCATCACTTGGAATCATCTTTGCATTGCTACTGCCTGAGAGTAATCCTCATCTTTTTTTCCAGAGTGTTATAAGTACCTCTCCATTAATCTCCCTCATTTATTTTTTCCTGCTTCTCATTGTACGCGTAGCTACAAGAGTGGTAAGACATAAATAATATCATGTCACTCCTTTACGTAAAGTCAACCCTGCTTGGTGTGGCGTACAAGATCTTCATCGCTTCTGCTCTACACCCTCTGCCCTTGACACACTGGATGTGTATTTCCTTATCTTTCCATGTTTGTCCCTGTAGTTCTTCCTTCAGGCCCATTTGAATGTCTAGCTTTCCTTGATCTTCCCCAGCCCAGTGGTCTTTCCCCTGTCTGTATTCCGAAGTATGAGAAGCTCTTACCAAAGCCTCTTAGTAACCGCACCAAATGCACTGTTGCACTGGTAAGTAACTTACACTGTTTTGTTGTTGTTTATTTTTTTAATTACATACTATAAGATTCATTCTTTCTGATGTTCAATTCCAAGACTTTGGTACACACTACCACATACAGCTAATTTTTTGTATTTTTGGTAGAGACGGGCTTTTGCCATATTGCCCAGGCTGGTTTCAAACTCCTGGACTAAAGCAATCCACCTGCCTCGGTCTCCCAAAGTGCTGGCAATACAGGTATAAGCCACTGCACCTGGCCTTAAGTTTAATTCTGTAAGAAACTGGCAAACTTTTTCATCGTGGCTGTATCATTTTGCATTTCCACCAGTAATTCATGAGAGTTCTACTTCCTCTACATTCTCTTGACCGCTTTGTATTGTCATTAAAACTTTTGTTTTGGCCATACTAATAGGTGTATACAGGCATTTAGTTGTGGGTTTTAAAAAATTATTGTTACGTGGGTATACTGCATAATGGTGGAGATAGGAGTATTCACTACCCAAATAGTGAACATTGTACATGATAGGTAATTTTTCAACCCTTGTCCCTCTTCCACCCTCCCTTCCCCTCTTGGAGTCCCCAGTGTCTATTATCTCTACTTTTATGTCCATGTGTACCAACTGTTTAGCTCCCACTTACAAATGAGAACATGTGGTATTTCATTATTTTTTATGGCTGGGTAGTATTCCGTGTGTGTGTGTGTGTGTGTATTTTTGTTTGTTTTTGAGATGTCTCACTCTGTCACCCAGACTGGAGTGCGGTGGCATGATCTTGGCTCACTGCAGCCTCCACTTCCTGGGTTTAAGAGATTCTCCTGCCTCAGCCTCTCAAGTAGCTGAGATTACAGGCACGTGCCACCATGCCCGACTAATTTTTGTATTTTTAGTAGAGACAGGGTTTCACTGTGTTGGCCAGGCTGGTCTCAAACTCCTGACCTCAAGTGATCTGCCTGCCTCGGCTTCCCAAAGTGCTGGGATTATAGGCATGAGCCACCACACCCAGCTCTGGTGTATATTATCTATATCTGTTGATGCATGCTGAGGTTGGTTCCATGATTTTGCTGTTGAGAATAGTGCTGAAGTGAACATATGAGTACAGGTGTCTTTTTCATATAATTATTTATCTTCCTTTGGGTAGATTCCCCTTAGGGGGGGATTGCTGGGTTGAATGGTAGTTCTGTTTTTAGTTTTTTGAGAAATCTCCATACTATTTTCCATAGAGGTTCAACTAATTTATATTTCCACCACCAGTGCATTAAGTGTTCCCTTTCTCCAAGTCCACACCAACATCTGTTGTTTAATTTTTTTTTTTTAGATGGCGGAGCAGGGGGTCTTGCTGTGTCACCCAGGCTGGAGTGCAGTGGCTTGGTCATAGCTCACTGTAGCCTTGACCTCCCAGGCTCAAGTGATCCTCCCACCTCAGACTCCTGAATAGCTAGGACCATAGGCCTGTGCCACCACGCCTGGCTAACTTTTTATATTTTGTAGAGATAGGGTCTTGCTGTTACCCAAGCTGGTCTTGGACCTCTGGACTCAAGTGATTCTCCTGCCTCAGACTCCCAAAGTGCTAGGATTATAGGCATGAGCCATCACATCCAACCTAACTTTTCAATATTAGTCATTCTGACTGGTGCAAGATGATACCTCATTGTGGTTTTAATTTGCATTTCTCTGATAATTAGTGATGTTGAGTATCTTTTCCTGTGCTTATATGCTATTTATATCTGTTTGTTGGTGAAGTGTCTGTTTATGATCTTCTGTCCTTTTAAATTGGGTTGTGTTCTTGTTGAGATTTGAAAGTTTTTTGTTGGTTTGTTTGGTTTGGGTTTTTTTTAATTTGATACGGAGTCTTGCTCTGTTGCCTAGGCTTAAGTGCAGTGGTGCAATCTTGGCTCACTGTAACCTCCATCTCCCAGGTTTAAGTGATTCTTCCACCTTAGCCTCCTGAGTAGCTGGGACTACATGGTGTGCTGTCACACTCAGCTAATTTTTGTATTTTTTTTGTTTTCACCATGTTGCCTAGGCTGGTCTGGAACTCCTGACCTTAGGTGATCCACCCTGCCTTGGCTTCCCAAAGTGCTGGACTCCAGGCATGAGCCACCAAGCCTGGCCTAGTTTTTTGTTTTTTATATGTATTCTGTTACAAGCATTTGTCAAAGCATGATTTGCGTATGTTTTCTCCCAGTCTATGACTTGTCTTTTCATTTTCTTAACAGTATCTTTTGCAGAGGAAAGGTTTTTAGTTTTGATGAAGTCCAATCTATTCTTTTTTTATTTTTATGGGTTATGGGTTGTTTTTTTTTTTTTTTTTTGTGAGAGAGAGTCCTACTGTTGCCCAGGTTGGAGTGCAGTGGTGTGATGATAGCTCACTGCAACCTGGAACTCTTGGACTTTGATCTTAGCCTCTCAAGTAGCTGGGACTACAGGCATGCTCCACCATTTTTTTATTTTTTGTAGAAATGAGGGTCTTGTCAAATGTCCTTAAAGCATGGATGAAAAGTTAAAAAAACAAAAAACAAAAAAAAAGAAATGGGGGTCTTGCTTTGTTCCTCAGGCTGGTCTCAAACTCCTGGCCTCAAGCAGTTTTCCTACTTTGGCTTCCTAAAGCCCTGGGATTATAGTCATGAGCCACTGTGCCCAGCTGGATTATATTTTTTAATATATTTTAGATGTCATCTCTAAGAACTTTGCCTTAACCCAAGGTCACAAAGATTTCCTCTTATGTTTTCTTCTAAACACTCTGTAGTTTTACATATGGATCTTATATATCCTGCAAACTTGTTAAGTTCATTTATTATCTAACAGCTTTTTTGTAAATTCCATTGGGTTTTCTATGTAGGCAGTCAAAGTGTCTGTGAATAGAGACAGTTTTATTCCTTCCTCTTCAAGTTCTTTTTATTTTTTTATTGTACCAGCTAGGGCTTCTGTATGATACTGAATAGGAGTGGTAACAGTGGACACATCCTTGCTTTTTTCCTGGTCTTAAGGGAAAAGCATTCAGCTTTTAATCATTAAATATGATGTTAGTGGTATGTTTTTTATACATGTCCTTCAACAATCAGGTTAAGGAAATTCTATTCTTAGTTTTCTGAGCATTTTAATCATTAATGGATATTGAATTTTTTTTTCTGTTTTTCTGTATCTTTTGAGATGATTGTGAGTTACTTTCTTTTTTAGTCTTTTTTTTGTTTTTGAGATGGAGGTTTGCTCTTATTGCCCAGGCTGGAGTGCAGTGGTGCAATCTTGGCTTACCACAACTTCTGCCTCCCGGGTTCAAGTGATTTTCCTGCCTCAGACTCCTGAGTAGCTAGGACTACAGGCATGCGCCACTATGCCTGGCTAATTTTGTATTTTTAGTAGAAATGGGGTTTCTCCACGTTGGTCAGGCTGATCTCGAACTCCCAATGTCAGGTGATCTGCCCACCTCAGCTTCCCAAAGTGCTGGGATTACAGGCATGAGCCACTGCGTCCGGCCTCTTTTTCAGTCTTTTATAAGGTTAATTATACAGAATGATTTTCAACTTTTTTTTTTTTTTATTTGCGATGGTGTTTTACTGTTTGGCCCAGGCTGATCTTGAACTCCTGAGCTTACATGATCCTCCTGCCTCAGCATCCTGAGTAGCTGGGACTATAGGAATGTGCCACCATGCCCAGCTGATATTCAAATTTTGAATCAGCTTCACATTCTCAGACTTTTTTTTAAGATAGGGTCTTGTTCTGTTGCCCAGGCTGGAACGCAGTGGTATAGTCACAGCTCACTGCAGCCGTGACCTACCTGGTTTAGGCGATCCTCCCACCTCATCCTCCTAAGTAGCTGGGACCACAGCTGCATGCTACCATGACCAGCTAATTTTCGTTTGGTTTGTTTTTTTTTTAATAGAGATGGGATTTTGCACTGTTGCCCAGGCTGGTCTCAAACTCCTGGGCTCAAGCAGTCCGCTCACCTCAGCCTACTAAAGTGATGGGATTTCAGGCATGAGCCACCATACTCAGCCATGTTCTAGAGATTAATGCCACTCTTTATATATTGGTGGGTTCAGTTTACTAATATTTTATTGGGGGGGTGAGGTTGCATCTATATGCATTATGGATATTGGTCTGTAGGTTTCTTTTATTGTCATATCTTTGTCTGGTTTTGGTTCAGTTAATACTGGCCTCATAGAATGAGTTGGGAAGTATTTCACCCTCTTCTGTTTTATAAAAGAAATTTATAGAATTGGTATTACTTCTTCCTTGAGTGGTTAGTAAAATTCTCCAGGGCAATCCTAGTCTAGGCCTGGAATTTTCTGTCTTGGAGGGTTTTTAACTTTGAATTCAAGTTTTTAATAGATCAAAACTATTTAGGTTATTTATTTTTTCTACTTTTTTTTTTTTAAGATGAGGTCTTACTTTGTTACCTAGGCTGCAGTGCAATGGTGCAATCATAGCTTACCGTAGCCTCCATTTAACTGCTGAGCTTAGGTGATGCCTCAACCTCCTGAGTAGCTGGGACTACAGTCATGTGCCACCACACCTGGATAATTTTATTTTTCTTAGAGCCAGGGTCTTGCTTTGTTGCCCAGGTTGGTTTCAAACTCCTGGCCTCAAGTGATCCTGCCATTTGGCCTCCCAGAGTGCTGGAATTATAGGCATGAGCCACTGTACTCATTCTTGAGTGAGTTTTGGTAGTTTGTATCTTTTTTTTTTTTTTTTTTTTTTTTTATAAGACCGAGTCTCGCTCTGTTGCCCAGGCTGGAATGCAGTGGCATGATCTCAGTTCACTGCAACCTCCGCCTCCTGGGTTCGAGCAATTCTCCTGCCTCAGCCTCTTGAGTAGCTGGGATTACAGGCGCATGCCACCATGCCCAGCTAATTTTTTTTATTTTTAGTACAGATGGGGTTTCACCATGTTGGCCAGGCTGGTCTCGAACTCCTGACCTTGTAATCTGCCCGCCTTGGCCTCCCAAAGTATTGGGATTACAGGCATGAGCCACCGTGCCAGGCCTGGTAGTTTGTATCTTTCAAGGAATTGGCCCATTTCAAATACGTTGTCAAATTTAGAGGCATAGAGTATTTCTTTTTTTTTTCTTTTCTTTTTTTGTTTTAGAGACAGAGTTTCACTCTTGTTGCCCAGGTTGGGGTGCAATGGCGCAGTCTCGGCTCATTGCAACCTCTGCCTCCCTAGTTCAAGTGATTCTCCTGCTTCAGCCTCCCAAGTAGTTGGGATTACAGGTGCCTGCCACCATACCTGGCTAATTTTTATAGTTTTAGTAGAGACGGGGTTTCACCATATTGGCCAGGCTGGTCTCAAACTCCTGACCTCAGGTGATCCACTGCCTTGGCCTATCAAAGTACTGGGATTATAGGCATGATCCACTATGCCTGGCCAAATATTTCATAATTATGATTTGATGTCTTCAGATTCTGTAGCTGTCGCTCCCTTTCATTCCTTGATGTTAGCAATTTGTCTTTGGTCTTTTATTCTTGGTTAGTCTGGCTAGAGGTTTATCCCAGGATGATCTTGATCTTCTGAGCTCATGATCTGCCTGCCTCGGCCTCCCAAAGTGCTGGGATTACAGGCGTGAGCCACCATAGCCAGGCTTTTCTTTTTTTCTTTTTCAGATAGAGTCTCGCTCTGTCACTCAGGATGGAGTTTAGAGTGGTGCAAACTCGGTTCACTGCAACCTCTGCCTCCCAGGTTCAAATGATTTTCCTGCGCCAGCCTCCTGAGGAGCTGGAATTATAGGTGCCTGCCACTACGCCCAGCTAATTTTTTTTGTATTTTTAGTAGAGATGTTTACTGCTATAAAGTTCTCTTAAACACTAACTACATTACAGAAATTTTAATAAGTTATATTTCCATTTCCATTGAGTAAAAAATTTGTTTTCTGATTTTCCCTAAGACCTCCTCTTTGCCCCATAGATTATTTAGAAGTGTGTTTAGTTTTGTAATATTTGGGATTTTCCCAATATCTTTCTATTAAGAATTTCTAGTTTATTCCATTATGGTTAGAGAAGAAGACTTAGTGTCATTTCAGTTCCTTTAATTTTGTTAAGGTTTGTTTTGTGGCCCCAAATAGCTTGGCTCTATCTTGTAAATGTTCTGTATTTACTTGAAGAATGTACATTCTGCTGTCTCATATTATTTATAGTTACAGTGAATCTAGCTAGGTATTATGGAATAGAAGGAAAAAGTCATTTGGAGGTTTAAGATAAAAAGAGCTGTCCAGGCACAGTGGCTCACACCTGTAATCCCAGCACTTTGGGAGGCCAAGGTTGGGAGGCCAAGGTGGGAGGATTACTTGAGGCCAGAAGTTCAAGACCAGCCCAGGCAACATGACAAAAACCTCATCTCTACAAAAAAAATACGAAAATTAGCCAGTTGTAGTGGTGCACGCCTGCAGTCCCAGCTACTCAAGAGGCAAGAGTTATTTCTGACATAAATGACTAGTTATGTCAGGCCATGTCCACAGACCTCAGGGAGTGTCCATTAACTCTTGCACTGTTAAATAAAAAGTTTGCAAGTACTTTTAAGCCTTAAGGAAGCTCTAAGGAAGCATGGTTCTCAAATTGTCAAGTGCATCAGAATCATAGCAGAGACAGTTAATGAGATTCCTGTGTTCCATATTCTGGAAAGAGCAGATAGTGTTTATTTTAGAAATTTTTCATAGATACATAATCTCATATACACTTTCCAAACGTATCTCTGAGAGAGGCGCCATTTTACAGATGAGGAACTTGTATGAGATTACTTATGTAATAAGTGAAAGAGCCAGTAAGTCTGGCTTGCCTTACTCAGGATCTCCCAAACTCTAAACCACAGCACTACACTAGTCCTCATTATCTGAAGTGTGCTAATTCCTGATGTCCAGGGTAAAACCAAGCAAGATACATATTAAATTCTCTTTCATATTTTGATTTGTCAACAACTGTGAAATATAAAATATAGTTATAGTCCTATTGACTACATCTTGGAGGTTGTCCTAAAAATGATTTATATAATTTTATTTCCTCCTTTGTCTTCTAAAAAGGTAAGAAATTTACTTCATTAGTAGTGACTTTCATAATGAAAATGTAATTTACGACAAGGAGAGATCTGTGTGCCTTTTGCGTCTTCCATATCTAGTAAATTATCTTTTCTCCAGGTTCATTACTGGGCATTTTTATTGTTTCCTCAACATATATATTCTGCTTATTCTGTTTTACAATTATTGTTTCAAACAGCAAGTTTTTTTTCCTCTTTACTAAAAAGTGTGAGCTTGGAGTCAAACAGCAAGTTTTATATCGTGATTTCTTCTTCTTTAACTTTGTAATGTGGAAAGCTTTAAATATCTGCAAAAATTGAACGGTGTCTTTTTTTTTTTTTTTTTTTTTTTTTTTTTAAATAGAGTAACAAGATGTTGCGAAGGCTGTAGTGC
>CAUYLG010003594.1:0-62507 GCA_963573385.1 Cacajao melanocephalus
ATATGTGTGTATATATATGTGTGTGTATATGTATAATATATATATAGTGTATATATATCATATATATAATATATATATAATATATATGTGTATATATACACATATATAATATACATATATATTGTGCATATATATATACATATATATAATATATATATTGTGTATATATATATACATATATATATATATAGTGGTGTATAAATATATATATATGATGGAATACTATGCAGCCATAAAAAGGAATGAATTAACAAGATTTGCAGTAACCTGGATGAGACTGGGGACTATTATTCTAAGTGATGTACCTTAGGAATGGAAAACCAAACATCATATGTTCTTGCTAATATGTCGAAGCTAAGCTATGAGGATGCAAAAGCATAAGTATGAACTTAGGGGATTTGGGGGGAAGAGTGGGAGGGAGGCGAGGGATAAAAGACTACAAATATGGTACAGTGTACAATGCTCAGATGATGGGTGCACCAAAATCTCACAAATCACCACTAAAGAACTTACTCATTTAACCAAATACCACCTGTACCCCAATAACCTATAGAAAAATAAAATTAAAATACACAAAAACAAAACAAAAAAATAAGAATGTGACAATAAAACTAATGCAAATAGGAAAACAACACAGTATACATCTGTTTACACAGCATTTACATTATATTATAAGTAATATGGAGATATTTTAAAGGATATGGGAGAATGTGCCAAGGTTATATGCAAATGCTGCACCATTTTACATAGAGGACTTGAGCATTCATAGTTTTGGTATTTGCAGGGGTCCTAGAACCAATTCCGTGTGGATATCTAGGACAACTGTTCTCATCATTTCAACCCCATGAGCCGTTTCACTTGTTAGTATCTCTTTGAGAATTCATTGAGAAAGTACTCATTGATTATTCACTATTTGCTTGATCGCCTGAGACAGACACTGCCATCAAGCTTCTGCTTACTGAGTTTGGTCCCAGACTTACAGAGTCAAATAGGGCTTTGCAGAAAGTATTATATTTAAGCTAAGACCTGTAAGATGAGTTCCGTGTTAAACATAGCATTTCTGACATACAGTATATGAAAGCAACTGACACATGTCAGTATTTGTCAATTTAGCAAATTTTCAAGGCTGTGTTTAGATGTGGCTTAATGGAAAGCATAGCAACACATATGAGATAGCATTGCTTATATACTCTTAATCTTTTAAATTTGTTTTTCTAAAAAGTAGGTACTTGAGTAATGTCTATTTATCATTTATTTATCAAGTATTTGCTAAGCTTCTATCATGAGCCTCATCAATATGACACTTAGGAATAAAGCTTGGTTTATCTCACCAGGGTATCCTACCTCAGAATGCTGTTTGTTTGAAGATGGAAATATTGCAAACATTGCTGACAATTCATTTATTCACTTCAATATCTCTTTGTGAGGTAACATATCAGTCAGCAGGGATACTATTGTGATCCTGGAAATAACAGTAATAAAAGCAATAGGTATACTAGAAGCACTAAAGTTGAATCCCAGATGGTTCATTCACTACTGAACAACTCACTTCACCTACCTCCTCTCTCCATAAAATGTGGCCAATAAGCCCTGCTAACTTCATGGGTTTATTGCAAGAATAAATTTAAAAATATAAAGCAATTTCTAAACTGTAAAATTCTATGCACATTGTTGGTATGTTTGTATAAGTTTTTCTTCCCATTCTTCTGTGTGGTGATTACAGACAGAAAATCTGTCTTCTATCTCCTATTTAAGCCAAGGGAAGCAATTAAAGCTGCTTGACCCTCCTTCTCAAGTAGCTGACTGATTCTGATGGGTCAGCTTTATTGCCCCCTTCTTAGCCCAGCACACAAGTAACCTGCCTTGTGGGATTTGAACCGCTGTACTCTGGCCTTGTGCCTTCTGTTAAGTGGATGTGTGCCAAATTACTCAAGCAGAACTTCTCTATGGGGTCACATAGAAGATGTGGAGAGAGAGCCAGTACCAGGAAATGAGGCGAGAAACTAGCGGGCTCTATTAAATTTCCCATTAACTTTGTTCATATGCTCCTACTTGACCTTTCCTTAGCTGTGGCTCCCTGCAGTCCCCTCAACTGAGGAAAAGGCTGCTAAGCTTCTGAATGACTTGGAGTGCCTTTGCACTGAGGGTTGAGAAGTGCTCAGGACTCTGCTGGGTACTAGACAGAGTAGCCTTCACAAGCAGTCGTAAGTCACGTTTGAACCCAAGAGACAATTGTGCTTTCAGCAATTCTGTGGCTATTACTAAATATGATTGTTGTTGGTAACAAAATTTAAGTTATTGCTCTTAATTGGGCAGTGTGATTAGCAATCCAAGAGTCCAAATATGTAGGTGCTAAACAATAAGTAAACATGGACAATAAAGGTGGATACACACTTGGGACTCTGAATGGAGCAAGGATGGGAGGGGTGTGAAAGTGGAAATATTACCTATTGAGTACAATGTACAACATTTGGGTGATGGGTATACTAGAAGCCCAATCCCCAACATTTCACAAAACACCCATGTAATAAACATGCACCTGTACCCCTTGAATGTAAAGTAAAATAAAATACTCCAAATAGGATTTCCTGTGAAATTGACACTTATTCCTTAATTTAAAAAAAAGCCTTCATTATGGAATTACTACATACAGGTGGTATCTAGAATTCTGGATATTTCTTGAAAATATGTGCTGACTTTTTCAAAAGTATTAATGGATATCAAGAAGGTATGATATATCTTTATTCTCACTTATCTTTACTCAGCTATGATGAGATAAATTGCTCTACTAGTTTGAATAGCATAGATTCCCCAGGTAGATTCATGTCTACCCGGAATCTGAGACTGTAACATTATTTAGAAATAAGGTCTTTGCAGTTATAATCAAATTAAAATGAAGTGGTCCCTAATTCAATGGCTGGTGTCTCTACAAGAAGACAGAAATTTAAATTTGCACAAAGAGACACAGAGAGGAAAAGGCGATGGGAAGACAGAGTCAAACCAGTTACATTGCCACAAGCCAAGAATCCCCCAGCAACACCAGAAGCTAGGAAGAGGCAAGGGAGAAGGGAGGCTTCTTCCCCAGAGCCTTAAGAGGGAGCATGGCCCTGCTGACACCTTGATTTCATACTCTGCCTAGAGAACTGTGAGAGGATAAACTTCTGTGGTTTAAAGCCACCCGGATTGTGGTACTTTGTTATGGTAGCCCCAGGAAACAAATATAATTGCATAAAATAAAATGGAGCAGTTATAAGGGTACAGTCCAATAAATTTGACAAATATAAGCACCATATAACCACAACAATCAAGATATAAAATACTTGTCTGAGCCTGAAGAGCTCCCGTTTGCCCCTTCCCAGTCTATATCCCCTCTCCGCTCTGCCAACACACACATATCCAGCCCCAGACAACTCTAGGGTATGTTCTGTCATTAGGTCTATTGTAGAATTTCATGTAAGTGGAATCACACAGTATGTGCTTGTTTGTGTCTAGCTTCTTTCATTCAGAATGATTTGAGATGCATCCTTGTTGATGTGTATGTCAGTAGTCCGTTCCTTTTTATTGCTGATTAATACTATGATATATTATTAAAATACATCATTTAAAAATGCAAATTTTTGAGGTCAGTCACAGTTGCTCACACGTGTAATCCCAGCACTTTGGGAGACTGAGACGGGCAGATCACTTGAGGTCAGGAGTTTGGGACCAGGCTGGGCAACATGGCAAAACCCCACCTCTACTAAAAATACAAAAATTAGCTGGGTGTGGTGGCACACACCTGTATTCCTAGCTACTCAGGAGGCTGAGGCAGGAGAATCGTTTGAACCCAGGAAGCAGAGGTTTCAGTGACCTGAGATCATACTACTGCACTCCAGCCTGAGAAACAGAGAGAGACTCCATCTTAAAACAAACAAACAAATAAACTACTTTTGTTGTTGTTATTCATTCACCTGTTGATGAACATTTGAACCCTTTCCAGTCTGGGCTTTTAGAAATAAAACTGCTATAAAAATTTGAACACAAATTTTGAATGGACATATGTTTTCATTTCTCAAAGGAAATAAGCAGGAACATAGAATCATCCAGGTGACATAAATATATGTTAAACCTTATAAGAAATGACCAAACTGTTTCCTAAAATAATTGTTCCATTTTATATTCCCACTAGCAGTTCCAGTTGATCAACTTCCTCACTAATAATTGATATAATCAGTCTCCTTCATTTTAGCTATTCTATGGGGGAATGTAATGGTATTGCATTGTAGTTTTAATTTTCATTCCTTAGTGGTTGAATCTTTTATGTGACATTTGTATATCTTTTTCTTTTGTAAGATTCCTATTAAATCTTTGACTCATTTACTTAACTGGGTGGTTTGTCATTTTTTTATTAAGCTGTAAGAGTTCTTTATAAATTCTGAATACAAGTACTTTTTCAGATATATATATAGTGAAATAATTTTTTCCAACCTGTGGTTTGAATTTTCATTTCTTATTTGTGTATTTTAAGAATGGAAGTTTTTAATTTTGGTAAGTTTAATTTATCAATGATTTTTATTATTGTTGATGAATTTTGTGCCCTCAAGTTTTTCTAATCCAAAGCCAATACTATTTTCGACCATGTTTTCTTCTAGAAGTTTTATAGTGTTTGCATCTATATTTAGATTTATGTCCCATTTAAGGTTAATTTTTATGCATAATATTAGTTGTAGCCAATGTTCACTTTTTTCCCATATGAATAGCCAATTCTTACAGCACCAATTGTTTAAAAGATATACGCTCCTTCCTTAATCACCTGTGCACCTTTATTAAAAATAAGTCTACCATGTATGTGTGAGTCAATTTCTGGATTCTATTCTGTTCTGGAGCAGAGATTAGAATATCTTTAAAAAAATAATAATTGGTCTTGACAATAGAAATGAAAAATGATCCTACTTCATTTCTATGCTAATCAATTCTACAAATATTTAAGAACCACCTTATTTCAAGGCATTAAATCAAACTCTGTGAATAATGCAAAATTGATTAATATGAGATCACAGGTCTCAAGAATTACCAATTTTAGGATAGGGTCAAAAATTCATGCACTAGATGGTTACCTCTGGATTGTGGAGAGGTAAAAATGAGTTCCTGATGCTCTGACATTTTATTCAAATTTTGGTATTATTTGTGACTTTGTGATTTTTTTCATAGAGGGATTAAAGGACCTGTCCCTAAAAGAACAACTTCTTTCAGAAAAAAAAAAGAAGGCAATGTTGCTGTCACCTCTCTCAACATGCATAACGGCAGAATTAGTATTAGAATCATGAATGGTAGAAAATCAGTTAGCATATGTGACTTCTAAAACAAAACATTGGCACATTGACTAAAATTCATTTTTTGCTGTTTTATGGAATTTAATCAAAATAGTTTGCACTTATAGACAGATAATCACATTTAATTTCTTAAAGAAACTGAAGTTTCTAGTCCATGTACACACTCATCTATCTCCTGTGTGGCTCATGACAGGTATTATCCCTGAGCTAATCTTCCCTTGACATATTTCTGAAACATAAAAAGGAACCAGCCTAAATTTTCCTGTCAAAAACAAATCCACAATGTGGATATTTAATTGATGTTGAGAGAAAATTAGCAGTGACAAGTTTAATACTATTTACTTAGGAAATGAAGTTGAGATACTCAATGAAAGCAGCAGTTAGCAAAAAGCACAGAAGCTATAGGGCAAGATAGCAATTTCTATTCCATTGTGTGATAGTGCAGCTCAAAGCATAATATTATTAGAGACTTGACGTCCACAGAACACATATGAGAAGAATGAACACTCAGGTACTTCTGGAAGTATCTGTACACACTCAGTGGTGTGGAAGGAAAAAGAAAGTTTAATTCATCAGAAAAAAACTTATGTGGCTATTCCCGCCTCTATGCTTACCTGATGTTAAAAATCATCTGGTTAAAAATGCTTCTCTCCATGTTCTTTAGATGAGGCACTGTTTCAGATCCCTGCCAACTTGCTTTAACCAGTACTATCCAGCCTTGTGTTTTCCTACCTGTTAAGATGGGCTATGCCCCTGCCCTATCATGTATAAATGATTTTCATCTGTTCACAATATATAGAATTTATATAAGAGTGACTCTGGCCATGAGGAAGGCTCCAGACCATGCCTTTCAAATTGAGATATCCTTCCTTGACTATAGATGGATTCTTAGAGACTATAAGGAAGAGAACGGGTCTTTTGAGAATAAATGTTACCTAATTTATGGGGATGTTTTCTCGTTAGTCTTTTCTCACAGCATTCTCTTTCTTCCTCTGCCCTTTTCTCTACCATGTGATGTTATGTGATGTCATATGAACACTTCTATTTTAGAGTGGCAAGAAGACAGGATTTGGAAACAGATTATAAAAATTTGGGCTGAAATAAGAGAGTTTTTATGTACTAAGTCTTTTAAAAATATTAATTCAGACTTTTGAGATGGGCGTGAGTTGTCTGTCACACTATAAATCTCCCATGTGGTTCATGATTCTTGGTTTCATGAGGGCACTGATAATAACCCAAAATAATAACCATGAATTGCACTGTGATGTCTTTATGTAGTCCTGTGGCTCCAGGGGCCATTACAGCCATCAATCCTGATATCACTAAGCAATGTTGATCAAAATATCTGTCCAACCAATGGTCATTTCTGAAAACAGCCCAATGCTTTATTTCTGTCTAGATATCTGAATACAATTTTGTGAGAAAAAATGTAACACTACATATGACCTAAGCATATGCTATATATAGAAAAACTTCACTGATTAGGACCACTTGGAGAGAACAATCATGATTAGTATGAAACCAAAGCCATTGTATGATATGCTTAAAGAGTGCAGGTTAATGACTTTTTAGTAAATAAAGAAACTTGAAGAGGGCTAACAAATCATTATTTAGCAAAATTCTTTGATCAGCTTTAATGAATAGATAATAAGTAGATCTCTTTCAAAGGAGCACAGCAATTTTTTTATATGTTAATGGTACTTCTAAAGTCCTTTAAATCAGCCAACCCTACAAAATAGGCTAAACATTTGCCCTACAATCCTAATTATATAATTAATTTGCTTAGACATCATGATTTTAAATATATGTATAATACAAAACTAAGTTTTGCATTATTACGATTAAATCCTTCATACCCCCAATAATTCCAAATCTCCAACCAGAGTCAGAATTAACGAGGTTCATGATGACCCTGACTGTTTTTGATATTTCCCTATAAGTCATATGGAATCTGTTTCTAAAGGAGAAAATTTCCAGAGGTAGTTATCTACCTGAAAAAGTTGCCTTAAGATTTCATGTTTTGAAAATCACCATTCCCTTGGAATCTACAGTTGTATATATTGTCAAATAATAAATTAACTTGATAGATGAAATGGGAGAAAAAAATTTATGTTTGGAAACACACAGATGCAAGCTGAAATAGCAGCTCAAATGTGAAGAAGCTGTGTGATCTTAAGCTAGGTATTTAATTTTTTAAGTCTTACTTTCCTTATCTTTAAAATTAAAAATAAGACTATGCAAGAATGTTTGTAAAGGATAAGAAGAGATTAATTGTAAAGCTCATAGCAGGATGCGTGTCAAATAATAGGTACTCAGTGATGGAAGCCAGCACTTTTTTGAAATTGTTAGTTTTGCTGTTGTAATGTGGAATGAAAAGAATGAGAAAAGAAAAGAAATTTGATGCCACTTCCAGCCATGCAGAGGCAGTGGACATTTATAACACATAATACAAAGATTTATTCTAAACTAGGAAATAAATGACACGGAGTGTCACTTGTCAATGACAGATTTGTCAAACCATCAACACAAATGAATATAAAAATTTTACATTTTAAGCGATTAGAAAAATATGCATAAAAGCAATACTGAGAAACTTCTATAGAGTTACCAGACCTGAACACACTTCAATATGTCAGTCAGTCAGCTTTTAGAAGGTAACAACAAGCATAGCATGCTGTCATCTTTAACTGCTGACCCAATTAACATACACAAAATCGCATCCATTGACTACACGAATGTTGGAAATGGATAGAATCTCTTAGCACCAGGGAGAAATGCCATCATTTTGTAAATAAAGTATAATATCCCCTTTTGACCAATGAAATATTAACCCATTATAAATTTATTAGAAAACCACCATTTTAAATTCAGATTAAACATTAGCACATGCTATTTCTCATGAGTTGGTTTACTCTCCCATCATCTCTCTGTGTGTTTAAATATGATATAATAGAAAATACTTTCATTAATCCCAGTTAACATTCTCCAGTAAAATTTCTAAGGTCCGTGAAACACAGAAAGAGAAGTAATAGTACAGAACTCATGCTCACGTTTGCCACTGAATCATCATTTATAGACAATGTCAATGAAACAAAACATTTGTGCAGGATAATAGTCACCTGTTTGATTAATGCTAAGATAAAAACTGTGGGGTTTTTTTTCAACTCAAGGCAAAACAGAAATGTTTATTCTCAAATAGGAGATTGTGCTTCTTTGAGAATGTTCTTCCCATGACCCACACTTCATCTTTTTCATAAATCCCATGGTTCACAAAACCAAAAGTGTGTCTCTTTCAACTTGATCTCTTGGAATTGGCATGTGTTTGATTCATGAAGGAAATAACCAGTCACTAATAGTAAAGAAAAATCTGAGACACAATAAACATTAGTGTATATTTTAGTAAAGAATAATTAATTAATTGGAAAATTATGAACAACGAATCAAACTTAAAGAGTTTTATTGTTTCGATGAAAAAACAGCATGATACTGTTGTTGGACACATAGACCAATGGAACAGAATAGAGAGACCTGAAAAAAAATTTCACACCTACAACCATCTGACCTTCAACAAAGTTGACAAAATAAGCAATGAGGAAAAGACTCCCTACTCAATAAATGATGCTGGGAATTGACCCAAAATTGATTAAAAACTTAAATGTAAGATCTCAAACTATAAAAACCCTATAAGAAAACCTAGGAAATACCTTTTGATAATGGCCTTCAATAAATCCTCAAAAGCAATTGCAATAAACACAAAAATTGACAAGTAGAACCTATTTAAACTAAAGAGTTTCAGCACAACAAAAGAAACTATTAACAGAGTAAATAGACGACCTAAGGAATGGGAGAAAATATTAATAAATTATGCATCCTAGTTATTAAGTTTCTGATCTAACAGATAATGTTTCTAGTTGCTAAAGTTATAGGTCTGTCATACACCTAGAATCTTTGTGAATAACATGAGGTCAGTTGTCCCATAAGGAAGGGCTGGTTATGGATATTCATGAAGTTATTTCAAAGTTAATAAAGACAAAATGGCCACGTAAAAAATAAATAAATAAATAAATTATGCATCCAACAAAAGTTTAGTACTTAAAATCTATAAGGAACTTAACAAATCAACAAGCAAAAAAAACAAGCAACTCTATCAAAAAGTGAGCAAAGGGCACGAACAGACTCTTCTCTTCTTATACGAAGACATACAAGTGGCCAACATACGAAAAAACTCTCGTCATCACTAATCATCAGAGAAATACAGATGAAAACTACAGTGAGATACCATCTCACCCATTAGAGTAGCTTTTGTTAACAAGTCAGAAAATAACATGTTGGCAAGGCTGAAGAGAAAAGGGGACACTTATACACTATTAGTGGGAATGTAAATTAGTTCAACCACTGTTAAGAGAAGTTTGGAGATTTCTCAAGAAACCGAAGAGTTGAACTACCATTTGACCCAGCAACCCCATTTCTGGGTAAATACCCAAAGAAAAATCCATTTTTCTACCAAAAAGACACATGCAACTGTATATTCATCACAGTAGCAAAGACATGGAATCAACCCAGGTATGCCCATCAACACACTCAGGGATTCTTCAGGCCTGGTCTCCATTTAAATTTATTTTAATACTAAGAAGCATGAAATTAAACCTGAGATTTACATTGTGTGTTAGTGCACTATCTAGACATCTATGATTGTCTTTTGTGATATACTAACCAGGCTAGACTACAGGTCTCCATCATTCAACCAAGCATTAATCCAGGTGTTGCTATGAAGGTAGTCTGTAGGAATAATTAAAGTCTATAATCATTTGAAGTAAGGGTAGGGCTGATAGAGGCAGTTGAAAGGTTTTAAAACAGAGGTGAGACTTCCCTGAAGAGAAGAAAATTCCGACTCAGGACAGCAGCTTCAGTCCCTGAAGAGTGAGTTTCAGCTCACTCTTCCTGATGGCCTGACCTACAGATTTCCAATTTGCCTGGGCAGCCCCTACAATAATGTAAGCCAAGTCCTTGCAATAAGTCTCTTAATATATATCTTCTATTGGTTCTGTTCCTCTGGCTGAACTCTGACTGATACAACATCCTTTTCGAAAATCCACATTTCAATATCCAACTTAAGGTTGGTCCAGTTCTTCAACACCATTGCACTACATAAGGTTGCACTTTATAAAAACCATTTAGCATATATTGACAAAAATCTTAGGTATGATTAATTAGCTGCAATCTGTTAAATAGTTGTTTATGAGATACTGTATTCCCAAATTTAGCATACTAATATGTTCCTCTAAATATGGGAAATTATGGCCTTATGAAGATAAATTATGCCTCTTCTTATTACCAAAGATGAGGCCAGCTAATGCTTCTGGAGACATCAACATGATATATAAAACTTTTAACTACAGAGTTGTCATGATTTGACCAAAATATCAACCTGTATCTCAGATTCAGTTATTCATTGCCCTTTAATAGCCTGAGTATATCAGTTAATAAGTGTGCAGTATAGTTTACAATGGTAAACTAAGAAAAAATCAGCTTAGCAATAGACATTGGCATTCTAGCCTTCTATAGCAAGGTCATTATTTATTATTAAATAAATAATTCTAATTTATTTATTTACCAGATAGACAGCAGAAGGTAAGAGTAACCATTAAACAATAAAGCATTTGTTAATTTTTCAATGCTGAAGTACCATGGCAGATTTTCTTTCTGTTTTTCTTATGACTGCAGCAAGACAAATCATGGAAATGAGAATGTGTTATAATACTTCTATCAGACAAAACCCATTGAATCCCTCTGAAATCATCTCTGGATCCAAATTGTCCCTTTAATACTGCTAGTCTATGCTACGTAAAGAGGTATACTTTCCTTCACATGTACAGTTTTTACTCCTATGGTATTTGATAAGTGGGCTTTTTCACTCTCTCATTTTTTTTCTTTTACTTAAATCTTGAGAACTTGGCCTCTTAGAATGTGGTACCTTGTATGTGTCTGTTTTCATGCTGCTGATAAAGACAAACCTGAGACTGGGTAATTTATAAAGAAAAAGAGGTTTAATGGACTCACATGGCTGGAGAGGCCTCACACTTATGGCAGAAGATGAAAGGCATGTCTTACATGGTGGCAGACAAGAGAGAATAAGAGTAAAGTGAAAGGGGAAACCCCTTATAAAATCACCAGATCTCATGAGATTTATTAACTACCATGAGAAAAGTATGGGAGGAATTGCCCCCATGATTCAATTATCTCCCACCAGGTCCCTCCCTTAACACATGGTAATTATGGAAGCTACAATTCCAGATGAGATTTGGGTGGGGTCAGAGCCAAACCCTATCATATCTGAAGCTCCTTGAAAGTTAGCAAATGTTCAGAACCTTAAAAGAATTTGATAAAGTTGGAATAGCCCATTTAGGCTTAAAAAATAAAAAAAAAAAACAATAAGAGTCAAAGAACTAGGGAGAATATGCCCATAGCCTTCCTACTTCATAAGTATTTCTTGTTGTTGAAGGCAAACACTAGCAAAACTCTGAAGCAAGGAGAACAACCAGAAAATTAATTTCTGATACCATTTTTCAAGTCTAATTATATGTCAGTTCAAAAATAAGGCATATTTTAATTGGTCTTTAGATTCCATAAGAAAATTAAAGCATATTTAATAAGTAATTATAATTTTCTCATATTTACATTCATTGCAAAGACCAAGGCTTAGCCCACGTTGTTGAATTCATAAGGGATGCAGAGAAAAAGAGCTTTTTAAACTAACATATACCTTTGTTAGGAAATGCTGGGTTGCAAGCAAAAGAGACATACTTAAATCATCTTACATAAAAGGGAGACTTCATTGTAAGAATATTCAAGTACACTGTGGTCCCAGGTACATCATGGAACCCAGAACCAGAAAGAAAGCTGAAGCCCAGCCAATCCCTGTCTCCACTTTGGCTAAAACAGATGGAATTATCACTCTGCTTTGCTCTACATGTCTTATTCATGATTTTCTTCTTCCACAAAGCAATTTCCCTGTGTCTATGTTCACATGATTATCAATGTCTTGCGTATGTGATCTTTCAGCTTAAAATACCAACACTCTAACCAGTATTTCTGAATCCCAATTTTAAATTGCTTGGTAAATAAACTGTTTGATTGGCTCATCTTGGTCTGGGTCTACTACTACTTTGGTTCAACTCAAATTCTAGTCTTGCTAAGAAAGGTAGAGTCTTTGGCCACCTTCCTACATAGCAGGGATCATGACACAGATTTTCCAAGAACAAACGTAGTTTTCAGAGAAAGAAATGGGAGTTGGGTGGGTGGACACACCACCCCCTATCCAATAACAGTGTGAATAGAATCCTAATCCCTGAATTTAATAAACATAGATTTAAAAACTCTATATATTTTCTGAATTATCCCTCCTGACTTTCTGAGAAATTTTTAATTTTCACCTATTGGTTCAGTAGAATGATAAACAGTATTCACTTCTACTCTCAAAATTATCCCTATTTGAATGATAAATGTAGATGTAGCAGGTATATACCAGAATGAAACTTCTCTTTATTTCAAGGTGGTGGTATTGATAGATGGTTCAGTTGACTAATATATTATATGACACCTTTCCAATGTAGCTATATTTAAATATACTTAAATCTATATAAGAACTGATCTTGCAGTAGTGAACTAAAAATTAGTAAAGTTACCACCAATGGCACTGAGAAAGAATGAGAGTTACAGAAATAAGGGATGTCAGGAGGAAAGTGGATTCAAACCTATTAGCATAGTTGGGAAAGACTCTTTTTGTGAAAACTTCGTTGACATTGAGGTCTGCTGCCTTTTTTCTTAGCCCAGGACTCTCTGCAGAGTCTTTTGGAGGAAGTGGTAAAGCAGCTGGTGAAAATCATAAGCTTGGAGCAATCTCCACTGAGTGAAGAAAAATGTTTTAAATTCATTTGCCCCACCTGATCCATTTGCTTCTACAATGGTCTCTGTAATGAGATTTTCTTACAATTTCACAGAGATGGTCAATTCCCCCATTGTACAGGATTCTTAGGAAGCCTTTCTAGCATTTTTCCTAATTAGAGAATATTCTTTGCCACCAACTGAATTATTCACACTGGTAAGATTCACACTGATAATACTCCTTTCACCTAATGCAACCTTTCCCGAGAAAGGTACTAAGTCATCACTAACAACAATGAAATAACCATATTTGGTAGCAAATGTTAAAGTGAGTAATTTGAGTTCAATTTACTTTTAAGACAGGCAAATAAAAAACTTTCACAAGTCTGCTGTGAATTACATTTTTATTTCACCATAGATATCAAATATAAGGAGTTATCCTGAATCCCTCTGAGCTGGTGAGATTCCTATTAGATAAGAAGCCAAGTCTTAGTAAGGCTTAGGCTTAAACCTACTTTGCAAATAGAAATGAACTTTCAATAATTAATTCTAGTGAATATATGCAATCACTCTGAGAAACAAGCTGTATTTTCAAGTAGATTTGGGCAAGAGACTTTGTGGGGACATTTGGACCAATTAACACAGCAGACTTGGGCTTTAAGAAGTCAAGCAGGAGGTAGCCCTGTCCAAAGTCTTTCTCAAAACTGCTTTTATGTGACCACTTCCTTTATTACTTTTAATGACTCCACTTATTTATTTATTCACTCAATTTTTGAGATGGAGTCTCACTCTTGTTGCCCAGGCTGGAGTATAATGGTGCAATCTTGGCTCACGGCAACCTCTGCCTCCTGGGTCCAAGCAATTCTCCTGCCTCAGCCTCCCGAGTTGCTGTGATTACAGGCACATGCCACCATGCCAGGCTAATTTTTGTATTTTTAGTAGAGACGAAGTTTTGCCATGTTGTGCAGGCTGGTCTCAAACTCATGATGTCAGGTGATCCACCCAACTTGGCATCCCAACGTGCTAAGATTACAGGCATGAGCCACCAGGCCCAGCCTATTTACTCCATATTTCAAATATCTTCTTTAGTCTTCTAAGGAGAACACAAGAGAACCACGTCTATGGTCAGAAGCTATGGACTTGCCAAGACTTTTCTACAATGTACATGGGTGAAAAAACTGCCAGAGTAGAATCATTCTGCATGTTCACTGACATCAACTCAAACTGTACAAAGTTACCAAAAAATGAAAAATATATTTAAAGGATATATGTAATAAATTAGAGGTATCTTTTGTAACAGCTGGAAGGTAAGTTACCTCAGGATCAAATAGAATCTAGGATTGAAATGGTGAAAAATTATTACTTCTATTTTCCGGAAAGGTCAACCTCATACTCTCCTATGGCAAACTGGCTTCCTTTATGTGCTGGAAAATACAATGGCTGATGGCTCTCAACCATGACTTCCCACCCGTTGCCAGACAGGGATTGATTTCTATTATCTCTATGTGCCCCAAGCTCAAACATTCCAAGAATCAAGCATCAGCTATGATTGGTCCCACATGTGTCAGGTGCTTATCCCTGCACCATCAACTATAGTCTAATATGGATGCTATAAGAACATGGCAGCCAGTGTTCACCACGGCTGGATTAGAGTTAGGAGATAAAACACTGGAGTATTTTCCCAAAAAATGTTCTGCTGGTTTCAGAAGGTGGTACAAGCAGTGAGCAGACAATATTGTACAAGTCTCTGTAGCACAACAAAATAAAATATTTAAGCTTGGAATACAAGCAACAGTTGGAAAAAAGAAGGAAAAAGAGATAATCAATTCCTGAGTGAAATATGTGGCAGATCCTGATGCATTCAGTCCTTAATAACATTTGTCCCTGTCGGCTACAACCACTAGCCTAGAAAAGAAAACCAGTGTCTCTGGAGTCAGCAGAATGCAAGCGGGAAGAACTGACTAACTCAGGGCTTCTCAAGATTCTCCAGGCCACGGACAATGTCAAAGACAAACACTTCCGGCATCATTCAGCACACACATTCTTCAACTGTTCTTATTAAAATATTTCTCTTGAGCAAATGAATTTACATAATTCTTTGAACAAAACATAAACAAAAATGTAATTCAGTGGTTGGGCGCTCATTGCAATGGCTCATGCCTGTAATCCCGGCACTTTGGGAGGCTGAGGGAGGGCAGATTGCTTGAGGTCAGGAGTTCAAGACCAGCCTAGGCAACATGGCAAAACCCTATGTCTACTAAAAATACAAAAATTAGCTGGGTGTGGTGGTTCAGTCCTGTAATCACACCTACTTGGGAGGCTGAGGGATGAGAATCACTTGAACTGGGAAGCTGGAGGCTGCAGTGAGCTGAGACTGAGCCATTGCACTCCAGCCTGGGCCATAGAGTGAGACTCTTTCAAAAGGAAAGAAAGAAAAGAAAAGAAAAGAAAAGAAAAGAAAAGAAAAGAAAAGAAAAGAAAGAAAAGAAAAGAAAAGAAAAGAAAAGAAAAGAGAAAAGAAGAGAAAAGAGAAAAGAAGAGAAAAGAAAAGAAAGGAAAGAAAGAAAAGAAAGAAAAGAAGAAAGAAAAGAAAAGAAAGAAAAGAAAAGAAAAGAAGAAAGAAAAGAAAGAAAGAAAGAAAGGAAAGAAACGTAATCCAAATACAAAGCAATTTTTAGACACAAAAATTGATACTAGCCTACGTAGCTATTAATACTTAAGCCTACAAATGGAAGGTCACCATCCATGATCTCGGGCTTACCCGGGCATTCTACAGTCAGAACAAATTATTAAGTTTCTCTGCAATGTGTCCCAGCTCCCCACCTACACACACACACACACACACACACACACACACACACAACCCCCTCCCAGGCAAACCAGATGTTTTGAATTGCTAATGGTGCAATTTAAGGCACTGTAGGTGGTATAAGTCCCTTCCGAATATTGAAGGATGGACCTGCTAATGAGGGATTCTTCACAGGTTAAATGAAGGAATCATTCCTAAAAAGCCCAGAGGAATTCTAGACTTCAAAGCTGCATTTTTCACTCTGTTTATAGTTATTAGGTCCCATGAACAGAAACTTAAAATCATAAGATTTTAAAGATAGCCAAGGCTATCTTTATGTTATACTGCAATATCATGAAAAATGAAGTGAAACAAAAACAATCATAAAAAATTAAGGTGAAACAAAAGATCACTTAACTTATGAAATTTTAAAGTATGGGTCCAGGTTAGCTAAGCTTCCCTTTTAACTATGACTTAGGCTTTTGGGGAACACCTGCTGAGAAATAGATGTCTTAATAGATATCTTAGAGTTACAACCAAAGTAGAAAGCATTTTGACATAAATAGGCATGTTCGTATTGATAAAGATGTTTATTATGCTTATTATTCCATTTTCTCCAAGGGAAGGTCAGAACACTTTCTCAAGCTGTTTTCCTGATGCAAAAATATCCATTGCACATCCACAGAGACACACACAATCAGAAAGCAACATCTATGTGGCATCTGGTTATATGGTGTTTCAGTCTGTTTTCTGTTGCTATAACACCACAAACAGAGCAATTTATTATTTTTGAGACGGAATCTAGCTCTGTCACCCAGGCTGGAGTGCAGTGGTGTGATCTTGGCTCACTGCAACCTCCGCCTCCTGGGTTTAAGCAATTCTCTGCCTCAGCCTCCCAAGTAGCTGGTATTACAGGCATCTGCCACTACGCCTGGCCAATTTTTGTATTTTTAGTAGAGATGGGGTTTCACCATTTTGGTCAGGCTGGTCTCTAACTCCTGATCTTGTGATCCACCCTCCTCAGTCTCCCAAAGTGCTGGGATTACAGGCATAAGCCACTACACCCGGCCACAATTTATTTTTTTGAAAAATTAAGTGTATTTAGTTCATGGTTGTGGAAGCTAAGAAGTTCCAGAGCATGGTTCTGGCATTTAAAGAAGGCCATCTTGTTGCATCATAGCATGGCAGAGGGCATCATATAGAGATATTTTTTATCCCTATATGATAAGATGGCAAGAGTGCCATCTCAGCTCCCTCCTTCTCTTCTTATAAAGCCATCAGTCCCATCATAGGAGCCCCACCTTGATGACCTTATTTAATCCTACTTACCTCCCAAAGGCCCCACCTCCAAATACTATCAATGCATGAATTTGGGGATTAAGTTTCCAATATATGAGATCTAGGGGACACATTCAAACTATAGCTTAAGGTAAAATCTGTGGGCTTCAGTCTTTTAGATTTCCTTTAGGAACATTGCAATCATAAATATATGCCACAGACATCAGGATTCTCTTTGGGCATTCTTATTATGTCTCTCATAAAGGAAAGCAGGTAGATATGGAAAGAGAAATAATTACATATGACTTCCTCCCATTTCTCAAAATCACAAGACTTCATCTCATTAAGTCTGTGGTGAAATTGTTTCCCTGTCAACTGGTAAATGGTTGTAATTACAGCAGAAAACCACCAGATGGCAAAATGGCAAACTCACATGAATACAGACAATAAAAGGGTCTTCCTTCCAGAGCTTCCTTTAAAAACCCTTGGCCTACCATAACCTGAACTGGAGGGGTCCTATGATGTCACCTAGTGAGTGTAATTGTGGAGCTTTTCACTTAACCCATTTATGTCTGAGGTTGCAATTTTTTGAAGTTTTGCAATCAGACCTTGAGCAGTAGCATAAAAATAACTGCCATATGTTTAGTGTTCCAATAATGGAACACCAGCCATATTAAACTGTTCCAAAAATGTGTTCTAATGGTTCTCAAGCAAGATCCACTTGCAGTGAAATAAACCAGAGGTTTGAACCACACCTCGATATGAAATGACTGGGAAGAATATGGTGATGATAGCCACTAGGCCAGTAAATGAGTTGAGTTAGTATTTGGAGGACTCAAAAGGGTGGATCCGAGAGTGGGGAATGAATATAGAAATCTCTATCCTCTGGAATAGCATTATGTAAAAGCTCTGGAAAAGATGGCTTCTCAAAAATCCCATTTCCATGTTAAATCGTTCTCTCATCTGGGCATTTGACTTCATAACTAATTTAAGTCCCTCTATTTGCAGTTTAAGCCTCTCTCCTTTCCTACAGTTAACAGGAGGCTTTGAAAATGAAATATCTTTTAAAATTATTCACAGATATTCTGGTGGGACACCAAGCACACCACTTCCATATCAGATGCATTAACTTACTCATATTTTATGTATATAACTTTATATATCTATTAAGAGGCAGAAAAATGATTCTGGAGATCTATGTGAATTACCTATAACTGGAATCATAACCTAAATAATATACTATTATTCAAGGTTTTTATTGAATATGTTTTATTTCAGCTTTAAAAGCATATTATATTTAATTTAAATGGAATAATAAAAAGAGAAGTATTCTGATATAACTCTATAAATCATCAATTTAAAAATAGATCTTAAGATTTCCTTATTTCCTTAATTTAGCAAGTGATTTTCCAAGCTGGTATATTGAGATTAGTAGTAATATACAAAAATGGTAAGATGGGCTAGTGCACTTCTTTCATTATTTGAAAAAGCAGAATAGAAATTGAGCAGTTACCAAGAATAAGCCTCTGTCAGATAAACTAAATTTTTCTGCTCTGGCATAGAATTATATCAGCTTGATTTAATGTGAAATGATAATAACAATAATAATTAATGCTTATAATAACTAATGACAACGATGATGCTGAGTCATTTAATATTTGCAGTGATGCCATGAGTCAGGATGTCCTCATATTACATATAAAGTAACTGAGGTTAACATGGCTTTTATTCAGCAATTTGTGTATAATTTTAATGTTTCTAACAATTAAGCC
The DNA here is from genome assembly GCA_963573385.1 of Cacajao melanocephalus. Lineage (NCBI taxonomy): Eukaryota > Metazoa > Chordata > Mammalia > Primates > Pitheciidae > Cacajao > Cacajao melanocephalus. Next base: position 19,035 of record CAUYLG010003594.1, read on the forward strand.
TCACAACTATGAGTATTTTTGGAATAATAACTATCAGAAGCTCTTTATGATAGTCATTTTGTATAAATTTACATAGATTTTACAGTTTTTTATTGTAAACATAACATTTCAGAGTAGTCATAAATATTGGTACATAAAATACATGAGTAAAATTTAAAAGTGAATAATCTGAAAAAGTTTGGAAACCTCTGTTGTAGGCAGTAAAGACACAGCCTTCAATGAAAGAGTGTTGATTGCTGAAACCTTTCCTAAATCTTCATAGTGATTACTGAGCAGGTTTAATTATATATAGCTGTCCATATTACCTTTCATGCATAACAGAAATGGAAAAAGCATAGACCCTCGTAATAAGGGACTCAGAAGAGTAATGCTCTAACTCATGTGCCAGATCACAGGGATAGGTGGGGAATGGCTTATCTTGTCATTCTCATTCTCTTCAGCTTTTTCTTTTTTGTTCTGATTTTGGAGATGTTTTCTTCAACTCATATTCCACATTTTCTAAGATTTTCTGCTAGGATCTTTCAAACTCTGAAATATCTTCTCAGTTTCTGAATTTTTTTTACAGTATTTTGATTTTATAAGTGCAATATGCTGTTTTGCTAAAATATACATTTTTTTGAAATTTTCTTCTGTTTGCTGCATTATCTATTTGCTCCAAGATTTTTTTTTATCATATAGATTTATTTCGATGTAATTCGTTTATATTAGGAGCTTTGCTCTAATGCGTGGTAATCTCCTCTCTTCTCATATGTTCAGTGTTTTTAATTTTTGTTGAAGCATATCATCAGAAAGTACACAAATCATAAGCATATAACAATAAGTTATTAATTAGAACACCAATGTGTAAGCTCTGCAAAGATCATGAAATAGAACATTATCAGTATCCCAGAAGGCCTTCTGTGCCTGTGTCCAATCACTGTAACTTACCTGTCATTCCAGAGGTAATCATTATTTAGTTTCCTAATACTATTAATTACTTTTGTATTTTTATAAACTGTGTATAATGGAATCATGCAAAATATATTATTTTATGACTAGCTTCTTTCATTCAATTTGTGGTATTTATCCATAGTGTGGCATATGACTATAATTCTTTATTTAATTGCTTGATGTATTCAATTCTACTGTTGATGTGTATCTGGCTTCTAATTTGGGGTAATTATGAGTAATGCAACTAGAACATATTTACACATAAATTTTGGTGTGCAAATGACTATATATACAAAGTAAAAGTAACTGATCACTCGTTATACAAATATTCAACATCAATTTGTAATGCCTTTAAGTTTTCCAAAGTTGTACGTACTTACAAGTTGTTCCTAAGAGTTCTAAACTCTCCACATCCTAAGCAAATTTGACATTACCTGTTTTTTAACATCATGGCTTTGTTGTACATTTCCTTGATTGTTAATGATTTGAGACCCTTTTTATATATCTATTGGCCATTTTAAGATCTCTTTTGTGAAGTATTTTTTCAAGTCTTACATCCACACTTCTACTAGGTTAAAAGGACGTAGGAATACATCTCCTTTTTGCTATTCCCTAGAACAGTAAGCATGAATTTGAGGCTAATGATGAAGCCACTTTATGCTTAGTTTTTAATTTCAGATTCAATTTAATAACTGTAAGACCGCATAATCTTTTATTTTTTTTACAGTTTTAGCTGTAGTATGTTTTTGATTTGCCCATTTATTCTAAACTTTCAAATTTATTTATAATATTTTATCATTTTTGGTGTCTATAAGACTGTTAGTAGCTTTTCACCTTTTTCATTACTGCTTTTTTTTTTAGTGGTTTTTCTACGTTTTTCCTGTTACTAAGCGTTTATGAGTATTGTCAGTTTTTTCCGCCAAGAATTAACTTTCAGTTTAGTTTGTTAGCTTTATTTTCTATGTTACTATCTGCTCTTGTTTATTCTGTTTTCTGTCTTCTATTTTCTATCAATTCTATTTTTCCTAATTTCTTGAGTTTATACTCAACGTTCTAATTCTGTCTCTACCAATTTCAAAGGGATAAAATCATACATTGTTTGAACATAGTAAAATGAAGGTGAAATAACAGTAAGATAAATTTTAAAACTCCCTAAGTTTGGAAATTAAGAAGTTTATTTCTAGATAATTCAGAGGTGAAGGATGGCATAACAATGGAAATTAGAAAATATTTGGCACTGAATTATAAGAAATATGCATTTACTGAGACTTGTGGGATGTAGGAAAAGCAAACTTATGGATGATATGTAACATAAATGTAGATTTATTTTAAAAACCTGGAAATAAATGACATTTTTTTATGTTCAAATAATATATTCTATATGATTTTAATTGGTAGAGACAGACAATATGGCCCAGGATATATTTATTTTTGGTAAATGCTTCTTATGCACTTAAAATGAACCTACATTCTGCATGCTATTGTATACAGCACTCTATATATGTCAATTGGGCCATTTGTTAGTAATGTTGTCTAAATTAATATCCTTAGGAATTATTTGGCCTACTTCTTCTATCATGTGCTGAGGTGGGTTAAAATTCCCCACTATTTCTCCATTTACTTGGTTTTGGGTTTTTTAAAGTGGCGTTTTATACTTTCCTGGTGAAATAAACTATTTACTATTACAAAATATTGCGAGTGTGATTTTTTTGTTATAGTTTTTATTAGTGTGTGTGTGTTTACTTTCAATTTCTCTGTTTCCTTATATTTAAAGTATGGCTTTTAGAGTCAGAATATAGCTGGGCTTTCTTACTTTTTAATATCATTTAACACACAAACCTTTAATTGGGGTGTTTTTTTCTATTCACATCCATTGTAATGTTGTCAAAGATATATTTAGAATGAAGATTTTTCACCTTACTATTTACTTCTTATTTTCTTGACAATTCTATGATTCTTTGCTTTCTCTTTGTTTGCTGATTTTTAGATTAGTTTTTTGTTTCTTTGTTTTATTTCATTTTTTCCAGTTCATTAATTTGGTAGTTATGTTTTTTAAGCTATTATTTTAGTGCTTAGTCTAGATTTTGCTAAATGCATTTTTATGCATCAAGTCTAACATAAATTAGTACTTTTATCACTTACCAAACAATGTAGAGGTGTTATAACATTCAGCTCCAAATACCCTATACTAACTTATATGCTTTTGCTGCAGTATATTTTAATTCTAAACACATTTTAAGCCCAGAAAATAATGATAATTTATAGCATCAATGTTCGTTTATTGATACTTATTTGCTATTTCTATTGCTCACTTTTCCTACTTCTGTTTATTAGCTTCAAATATCCTCTTGAACAGGTTTGCCAATGGAAAAACTCTCTCCCTTTTTGTTTTTCCTAATATTACTGCATTTTATTTTTATTTTAGAAAGGTCAGCATTTTTCTGTAAAAAAAATGGATAGTAAATCTTTTAGGCTTTGGGGCTCATAATATTACAACGACTCTACTGCATGAAAGCATTCATATGTAATAGGTAAATGAATGAGCATAATTAGGTTTGTTCCCCCAAAAAGTCTTTGCTTACAAAATCAGATAACACCTTTGATTTTGCCTGTGAATCATATTTTGCTGACTCCCTTGTTAGAAGAAAATATTTACTTGGTATTCCATTTTCAGTAAAGAGTGATATTTTTGGAGCACTTATTGCAAATATGGTTATATTGTCTTCAAGGTTACATTAAGTAGCTGTTAGTGTTACTGCTATCACTTTTAAGATAAGCTTTTTTCCCTCCTCTAGCTGCACTTCAATTTCCTCTACATTGAATTTCTATAACTTTTCTATAACATTTTTAGGTTTCTGTTTTGGTTTTGCTTGGGGTTGTAATATTCCAACCATTCATCCTTAGGTTTCTTGTTTTGGTTTTGCTTTAAAACTATTCGGATTATGTATTGATTCTTAGATCTGTGGTTTGGTGCAATTTTGTTGATTTGGGAAAACCTTAGTCATTATCTGTTCAAATATCACTTTTACATTTTACTCCCCTTTAATGTCCTTCTGGGACTCTAATTACCCATGTTTTGGATCGTTTTACCATGTCCTATGTTTCCTATGTACTTTTTTCTATTGTCCATCACTTTTCTTTCTGAGTTTAACTCATTTCATCAGGAGTGCCTGCTCTCTTGCTAGATCCAGTCTTTGAGTTCTCTATTTTTTAGCTCTATAATTTTATCAGTTCTTTATAACTTCCAATTCTCAGCCTAAAATTCTCAATCTGTAATTTATTTCCACTTGTTTATTTTCTTAACCATATTTTAAAACTCATTTATTATTTCATTGTTATCCCCAGTAGGTCTGTCTCTATTGTCAGATGTTTCTCTTAGTTTTGTTTCATTTGATCTTGTCTCTTCCTATAGTTAAGAATATTATATATGTAAGAGACTATAGCATTAATTTAAGGCTATGAATTATTATGTTATCATCCTGGTAGAATACACATATGCTTTGAGAAGGTTAGGTTAGCCTGTTAGCAAAGATCCATCAAATTAATTTAATCAGGGATGGTGATGAATTGAAGCTAGGTCTTAATCTTGTCAAGGACTGGTCTATTTCTAGTTTACTCTTATTTCTAAAGAACAACTCTTCAGGGTCCTGATCCAAAGCTGCCCACAGCTTCTCTGTGGGATGCTAACTCTAAACTTTGTCCCCTTAGTGCTTTGAGTATATCGAAAGCTCACCTCTTTCATAACTGACAAATGTTTCTAGAGTAGAGGTCAGGGAATTAGGGCTGTTGGTCAAATCTGTTTTTATCAATAAAATTTAACTGAAACACAGCCATATCCATTCATGTGACATTATCTATGGCTATAGAGTTGATCAGTTGTGCCAGTGACCATATGGCCTACAAAATCAGAAACTTTACTATCTGGCCCTCTACAAAATATAACTCTATGAGGAAATGGGTCCAAAAGTCTTGGAAATGTTCCTGGATTGAATTTACACCTCATAATCATATATCTTAGCAGCTCTCTGATGCATTCAAACGTAATTTCTAAAAATACTTTCTACCTTTTTTAGGTGTTCTCAATGAGAGACTTATTCCAAAATATGTAGTACACCATTACTGAAAACAGAACACCTGTGAGTCTGTATTTGAGTCATTATAATCCTCAATGTAAACTCTGCATACATGAATCTAAACAAGGATCTGTTTGACCAACAAACTTCCCAGAAATATTGGCTGGATGAGTTCTTTTATTAGTAAATCCTCAAAACCTCACAGTCCAAACATAGTTTTTGTTTTACTTTTTAGTTTTTCCAGAGAGTCATCGTCCATGCCCTGTTCAGGAGCTGAGCTAGGAAAAAACCCCCGGGTGATGTAAGGAATTCTAAAAGCCTCTTCATTAAAAATACATAAGCATCATACCATTATCACATTTTAAAAATTAATAAAAATTCTTAAAAAAAAAAAAAAAAAAGGAATTCTAAAAGCCTCTATATCACTGCTGAATTGTTGTCTCCATTCCAATATTACGCTTCATGTCTGCCTTCAGGTGCTTTTGTCCCCAAATCTAGAATCCCCAAAATATATTCTCTCTTTAGAGAAAACTTGTATTTCTGTTCATACAGGAAGGGGTCTTGCTTGAGATGAGGACAACAGAGGACTTAACTGCTTTTTACTGAGACTTAGAACCTCTTATTGTTAATGCTATTCTGTGCTCCCATGTTCAAAGATTTCTGCCATGTTAAATTCCTAAGTGTTCCTGGGGTTCCACGTGCACTTAGATGTCAACTTTCTTCACGCTCTCAAGTCGGTTGCCTTGCCACTCATCCATTTGCATTTCCAGCATCAAAACTGTAATTGGAATCTGTATCTAGTACTGCCACTTTCCCCTTCTTTAGCTCCTTTTAGATTTATGCCTGTTTTACGACTGTTTTAGTGAGTTTCTTGATTAAGCAGACATAAAAACATATGTTCATTTAACCATGTTTAACTGGAATGCCCTAATTCTTTACTAGGAAGGTCACATGCCTTAAAATACACCATTGTAATTCCATTAGGCATAAAGTGTTAATTGTTTTTGTAATGGAAATAGTAATAAACCAAACTGTACTACTCTACAGCCATAGTAATAAATGCATATAAAAATTGGTTAAGACATCTTTTTAAAAATTAGGTAAGAAGGGTATTAAAGCTTTTAAAATAAAATGACTCCCTTCATATTTTGTTTCTTTAACATGGAGTATTAGGTTTCTATTGCTGTACAACAAATTACTACCAAGTTATCCACTTAAAGCCACACAGTTTATTATCTCACAGTCTCTGTGAGTCAGGCATCTGGGCATGGCTTGGCTGGTTCCTCTGCCTGAGTCTCATGGGGCTGCAATCAGGTCTCAGCAGAGGCTTGAATGGAGAAGTAGCCACTTCCAAACTGCTTTGGGTTTTTAGTTAACTTTATTTACTTGAGGCTGCAAGGCTGAGGGCTATAATTTCTTACTGGAGCATAAACAGGCTCTCATGGTTCTTTAATATACGGCCTTCTCTAGCATGGCCACTTACTTCATGATGGCTTGCTTCTGCAAAACCAACAAGGGGAAATTGCTCTGGAGGGTCTTCAAGCAACATAGAGTCTTATGTAATCATAATCATGGGAGGGGCAGCCCATCACCTTTCATATTCTACTGTTTAAAGCAAGTCACAGGGGTTGGGACCATACAAGGGCATGAACACTAGGAAGTGAAGATCATGGATGCCACCCTAAAGTCTGTCCATCACACCAAGGTTGAAGTAATGACGAAAATGCTGGGTTGTTACTACATTGTTCTTGTAAGCCTTTACATGTTTAAAATGTCTCCACAGGCACATGTCTATTTCTATGAATATATGTATAAGAGATGTCAATCCAAACGTAGGCTGTGTTTTGTCTAGAACTCAAGGTCTTCTTTGTAAGCTCAGAGAACTAGTGGGTTAGAACTCTTAAGGCACCATTTATATTACAGAAGAATAAAAAATAGCCACAGAGCTTGGTTCAAAGATAATTGGGCAGCACTGATGAGATGGCATGATTTGTTTTTTTCATTTTGGGAGACAGGTTCTCACTGTGTCACCTAGGCTGGAGCTCAGTGGCATGATCTCAGCTCACTGCAACCTCTGCCTTCGGGACCCAAGTGATCCTCTTACCTTAGCCTCCTGAATAACTGGGATTACAAGCATGTGCCACCATGCACGGCTAATTTTTGTATTTCTATGTAGACAGGATTTCACCATGTTGCACAGACTGGTCTCATACTCCTGGGCTAGAGCAATCTGCCTGCCTCAGCCTACCAAAGTGCTGGAATTACAGGTGTGAGCCCCTGCACCCAGCTGAAATGCCATGATTTTTTAAATAGCACAGCAATGTCAAACTATCTCAGAGCTTCACAACCACATAAAAGATTTAAGGAACGTCAACGAAAAGTGGAAAAAAAGAAAAGAAATAAAAAACCAAGAGCTCTTTTTTTCCTGGAATTTCTATAGGACATTTAGAAGGTGAAACACAGCAATGACAACATTGGTAGTAGTGATGAAGATGTCACTGAAACAGCAACATTAGGATGGTGACTTTATTGGTGGCCACCCTTGTAGCACCCTCACATTAGACAGCATTGTTTTTGGACAAATATCTGTGCCATCAGTCTTAGTGTCAACACCCCCATGTGGACATCAGACATTAACAGCCTGACTGGTGGGTTCGAATATTCCCTGCTACTTATTAGCATGGCAATTATCAAAGACAAAGCAACCTAAAACAGGAAAGGGTAATCGCAGATACCAGAGTCAACAGGGGATCTAATTATTGATGCAAACTCAACAATAAGAAGAGTCCCATAATGCCATCTGAAAAGAACTTAAGGTGAATTCCAGTTCTCAAAGCACAGTAGATCAATGTAACAGGAAAAATGATTTAATATCTTATTCTTGTCCTTGCTGCTAATATTTCTTCGGAATAATGTGTTATATAAGTGATCTCATATACTGCTTATAGCCACACTGTGAGGCAAACATTTTCATTCTGATATGGTTTTGATTTGTGTCCTCGCCCAAATCTCATGTTGAATTGTAATCCCCAGTGTTGGAGGAGGGACTTGGTGGGAGGTGATTTGATCATGGGGACTGAATTCCCCTTGCTGTTCTCATGATAGTGAGTTCTCACAAGATCTGACGGTTTAGAAGTGTGTAGTACCTCTTTCTCATTTCTCTTTCTCCTGTTCCAGCCATGTAAGACATGCCTGCCTCTCTTTTGCCTTCTGCCATGATTGTAAGTTTCCTGAGGCCTCTAAAGCCATGCTTCTTGTACAGCCTTATACAGACTCCTATTCTCATTTAACAGATAAGATGAAATTTCAATTGAACGGGGTGAGAAACCTGTTCAATGAAACAGAGTTATTAAATGGCTGACCTAATAAATGTTACGTATAAGTGACTCATCCACTATAGCTTCTGAGACTAAACTTTAGGATCACCGTCTTACATAGCCTGGGGCAAGCCATATTTGAAGAGCTAGGAAGGAGGCACAGTGACTGACAATCGCCTTTCTCCTAAACTAGAATGTCATTTCCCTTTTTAAAACTAATTTAAATCCACCTACCTTCAGTTTCTTGTTTAAAATCATACTCAACTCCTCTCTTAAAGATTCTTTAAATATTATATAGCAGAGTTCATCTTTTCTTTCTTCAGAGAAAGGATCATGAAAACACGTTTTCAGGACATGAATAACTTGATCCTCACAACAAACATTTAAATATAGAAACAAAGAATTTGTAACTACAATGTATACATTTGAAGAAAGTAAGACTCAGAGAATTTCAAGAGCTTGTCCAGGAGAGTCTGCTTCAGAGCCATGGTTCTCCAAGTGCATTGGGATCTCCAGAGCAGGTCAGCAGTGGGAACGAAAATTTTGCATTTCTAACTTAGTCCCAGGTGATACTGGTGCTGGGGCTGCGAGTCTACACTTAACATTACTCACTTTTTTATTTGTATTTTCTTAAGACAAATAAAATATTTAGAAAATTAGATTCCTTTGTTTCTGGCTTTAAGAATTTTGCCTGAAAAAGAACCATAGGCATTTATGAATCTTGTATTTTTACATTTTTATAGATAAACTCATTGGATTATCTGTTTGTCACCTTGGAACGCACTATCAACATTTTCTTTAGAAGATGTACAGGGCAGGTGGCTTTCAGTGGGAAGAAAGCATCCTAACTAAAAACCTCAAGGAAGATAGGGAGTGTGGGAATAAAGACCATTCAAATGAGAACAAATATAAGCTATGTATTCAGAGCTTGCAATAGTAAGGGTGTCGGTGCCACCACTTCAATTTGGCAGAGGCTGAAAGGCAGACAAAGCAGTGGGAAAGCTTTAGAGTGGAGAAAAGGAAAGGTGTTATCCATGTTCTAATTGAGGTCATTGTCATGACAGCAGTGGAGTCAATGGAGGTAGGCTAGCAAAGAGTCAGACATCTTATGTGATCAGTTTGAGAATTATATTTAGCTTTCTCTGGTTGATTCTGAATTGGAAAAAATAAAATAAAAAATAGAGAGGCTGGTAGTTGTTGACCAAACAGTGACCATTCCGGACCAATCCTAAGAGATTCTAAGTGGTTTCCTCCAATGGTCGCTGCAGAGTCTATGGGCCAGAGTTCTGTTTATTACATATGGACTGACCATTGTCTGTTTCTAATTCAGTTTCTCAAGAGCTTACAAGGATGTAGGCAAGAGCAAGCCATCTCTGACTCCGTAGTCAACTTACCCACTAGGCCGAGTTGACCTAGGGTCAAAGGCCCATGATAGTTTTAGGGACCTATAAAAACATTTTAATTTCTTTTGAAAGGAGAAAAAAATGAACTTACAGATTTTTTAATGTTTTAATGTATAATGTCAATATATTTCTTCCACCTCAGTATTCTGAGAATATAAATATTGTATATGCTATGGTTGGTAAAGATGGTGCATTCATAGGAGGAAATGAGAAGGAGGCTTGGAAGAAAGATGTTTATCATACTCAAAGATCCCAGAGAGAGGTCATCTCATGCTATGCAAGGACACCGAGAAAGCACAGGTGTTTGTCAGAAGGTGGAAAGGAGCAAGGAAAAAGCATTAGACCACAGGCTTTATTGGGTTTTCCGTAGGAAAAACAGGGCACAGCAAACAGTTTAGAACAGACTTGCCTTAAAAATTCTGGCTGGGCTTTGGGCTACAGGGATGTCCTCTATTTAAGTGACATTTGGCCCTGGGATAATTTAAGGCAGGGCAAACATTGGCGTGGTGTGTGAGAGTTACATAAGGAAGTAATTAATGGATTGGCTGGTTTGCATACGAAAGGCCTCTGTTCATAGGCAAATTGTTATTATCTTTAGGAATTAGCTAGCCCTGGGAGGAGGACTTTCTCTCAAATGCCAGAGCAACAAGAATACAGATAGTAAGAAAATATTACAAATTCAATATTGGCCCTGTGAAGAATCAATGCCAAATAGAAAAATACAGAGTCTAAGAATAACACAATTAGAACATTAAGTCATGAAACACAATTTTTAATATTTCTTTGTGGATGAAGAGGTCCAAGAAAGCCATACTACTGTCCTTCTTGGCTGCAGTCTGTACAAAACTTTGGTTCGGTGAGGGGTTTTAATGGTGTGGGAGAAAGCTTCCAAGCAGTTAAGGTTGAATGAAGTGGCACCACAACTTCTAACCACTGCCCCTCTGGGTTCACAAAGCCACGTTCCTTATTTGTTTTGTTGATCTGCTCCTAGTACTTGTTCCTGAAAATTACCTTTAGCATGTAGATACTGTTTTTCTGGCCTCTACATGGTTCTGGTTCTCACGCTTCTTTCTTAAAGCCAACCCTGACCTTTGTCTTCTTAAAGAAGAATATTGAATATTTTAATATTTTAAATGTTCTTAAAGTTTTGAAATCACCAGGGCCACTTCCTTCTTAAAGCCAACCTTGACCATCACTGCCCTGGTTATCACAGTAATCTGATGAACACATAATACCAGAATAATGAGTATTTGTGTACATTTGTTTTGCTTTTTTTAAACAGAACCTGAAATTTTCTGAACTTGCCCTTATAATTTCCTTAACTACTCAACAAATGATATTTATTATTACCAAAGAGAATACTAAATTACATTAATTTTTATTATATGCTTTATGATTTGTATTAACTATTATACATTAATGCAGTTAGGAATATATACTACTACAAACAAGCATAATGAAGAATTTTTGAGAAGTTTCGTATTTTATTATGTGTTCTTCCATTTAATTTGAATTTTATTATTTTAATATTATAACTTATCTGGTCTTTCTGTTTCTTGATATACATAGAATATCAGTTCTAAATTACTAAAATATTTAATGAAAATGTTCAGGCACTGTACCTCATTGTGGTCACAGAGCTTTCTTTAGTCATTGACTGAAGTTTTGAAAGTCACCATTTTCTTGTGTTTTTCTTGCAGAAAAAATGTCAAGTTATACTTCTTTACAGGTTTCAGAGCATATTTGTTTTCAGATAAGTAGCTTGGAGTTTACCCTTTAGATATTTAAATGAACACAGCACCATTTTCAACCTTTCAACTTTCTTCTCAAAAACTTTCAGGAGCTCAGCAGCAGGAAGTCACCAGCTTTCGGAGAAGGCACTTGAATATTTTAAATGTTCTTAAAGTTTTGAAATCACCAGGGCCACTGTGTAGAAAGGATTTTTGATTCTTTCTATAGAAAGTTGCAATTTGCAGTCAATCCCAATGGGGCAATGAGTGAGAGTAGCAAATAAAGAAAAAAGATGTTATGACTTTATCGTAATAAACTGTTAGGAAAGTGTTCGAGACATACTACCAGCTAAAAACATGATTCTAGGTAAAATAGACAACTGTCTTCATCAAAAACTTTCTCCCATGCACTGTCTAAAATCACAGAAAGAGAAAAAGGAAAGTGAGTAGATGAGGCAGATTAGAAAGTAGATCGTGTAAATAACATTAAATGGTTTCCCGATATCTTAGCCTCCCTTATTGATCGCTGATAGAAACTTGATTTTGTTCAGAGTTCTTCTGGCCTCAAGCAATGAATCACAACTCATCTGGCCCATTATGACAAGCCTATTCTTTCTCAGGCTGCCTAGGAGCTAGGGTTGGCCAGCTGAGTTCTTCCGCATTTAAGGAGCTGACTGCAGGAAGATCTTCTAGGAAAGGTTTTGCTTTCTTTGTAATTAATGAGGTCAAGTAGAGTGACTCTTCACTCCGTTCTTACCTTCTAACAGCTTTTTGCTTTAAACAGTAGACCCAGTGCTTATGGCTGCATCACCATTTTCATCACCAGTTCAAGAACAACAGAAACTAAACCATTATCAGTGGCAACTTAATTCAATTTTGTTATATAATTACAAAAATTATTTCCTTGCTTTTAAAGCCTTTGTAAGTCAGGAATTTTTAAAACTGGCATTTAAATACATTTCTAATTAATACAATGTAGCCCCATCTCAATTTGGTTATGTGATCCCCATGCCTATATTGGGGATCTGAAAAATATTTTATTTAAGAAAGTTTCATTGCTTAAAAAATTTTGAAAACACTATATATGGCAAGATCTGTGTTCTCCCAAATTTGCTTATCTATGACTCAATGCATTGACAAAGACAACAAAATAAATAAAAAGCCATTCATATATTTTGTTATTATGGACTGGAGGAAGAGAGATTGCAGGCAGTGGTTAAAGATTGGGCTCAGATTATAATGGGTTGAGGAATAAATGGATGCTAAGAAAGTGGAAACGAGGTATGAGCTATTCCTTCAAGAAGTCTGGAGGTGAAAAGAAAGAGCAAATGGTGTAAAATCGAAGATTATGTTATTTGGGGAAGGCAGAAAATAAGTTTCTAGTTGAGGGGAAAGCGCGGTAAATAGGAAATAGGTATGAATCACAAGGGAGGAAATGATCAATGCAGCAAGATCCAGCTACAATGTATCCCAGATTTTTTTTTTTCAAATACAGGATCTCACTCTGTCGCCCAGGATAGAGTGCAGTGGCAAAATCACTGCTCACTACAGTCTCAACTTTCCAGATTCAAACGATCCTCCTACTTCAACTTCCTATCTGGGAACATAGGTGTGCATTACCACATCTTTAATTTTTTCTATTTTTTTTTTTAATAAACACAGGGTTTTGTCATCTTTCCCAGGCTGATCTTGAACTCCTAGGCTCAAGCCATCTGCCTACTTCGGCATCCCAAAGTGCCTGCATTACAAGTTTGCGCCACCATGCCCAGTCCCAGATGTTCTAGTTCTTGAAGACACTCCTAATATTTAAGAAACTGAAATATATCAAATAAAAATAAAATATGCAAATAAAGGCCAAGAAGGTAAGATATTACATATTTTTAAACAACACAAAACTACAGACATGCAAATTTACAGTATTTTCATAAAATATTCAGGATAAAGCAATAATAAAGTTTTTTAAATCCACACTATAATTTAATGTAGGAATATTATCTACAAATATAGCAAGTCTGACAATAGGTTCATAGTATCCTCTTTTAAAAACTTTTTAGACTTTCTTTCTACTAGAAAACTTTTAACTTTGAAAACAGCAAGTAGTATTTTTCTTCCTGAAACCTCTGCAGTGGTAGCAATGCATTGAAGTTTGATTAAAAGGACAGTTAATGCAAACATAAATCCCTTAAAATATTTAGAGCACACAAGTCTCAACTCATCTTGTATTTATAAGACAGCATTTTAAAATGAATATCTCTTAAGAATGGAGGCTATTATGTTGAGTGATGCCTTCCTTTCCCAATAGAGTATTAGACAAGCTGCATATATAAATCTGCTTTATGTTACTGTATCAATGGTTGATGTTCAATGGACTTTTGGTATTAGGGATATAAATATCTGACAAAGAAATAAACATCATGTGGAAGGAAATTGACTATAACCGAGAGAGGTACTCTGAATAGGCCTCCATGGAATTATCTGCTCAATCTTTGAGACTTTGTTTTGGCATTGTTACTTTTGAGAATGTAATGATTTTCTTACATGGTTGGTGCTTTGAAAGGAGTTCAGGGGTGAACCTGTGTTCTCATCATCCACAGTTGTGGTTATCAAGCTTCTTGTTAAAGCTCATGTGTAATGTTGATCCATAAATCAATTAAAAAATGTTAAACTAACAATGATGAGAATGATTTTTATAACTCTCCTACTTCCCCAGTAAAATTTGTCTTCATATTTCATTTTGTCTGTCTTGAAGGCCACGGATAATTATTAATCATAATATACAAGCTCATTCTTTTCTTTCTTCCCCTCTCCTCACCTCCATCCCTATCTCTACCCTCCTCATTAGAATATGGAAGGAAATGCTTACCACCTCCCACCATACATTGACATTTAGGAAGACCAAAGCTGGAATTAAAATCCTCAGGAGAGGTTCTCATCATGAATGACTATGGGTGTGAGGGTTTCTCAGCCTTTGTATTTGTGTGGGGGGAGGGGAAGTTTCTGTTTGCTTTTTCATCCTTTCCATCCTTTCATCATTCAAGGAGCCATATTTCATATTCTATTTGCATAACCAAGGAAATCATTAAACAATTCCTGAAGATATAAGTAATCAAGTGTTATACCATGAAGTTCTAATAATAAATACTAAAGACAGGGCAGTAAAATAGTACAAAGAAATGCTTCATGGTAGAGACAGAACTTGTGCAGGACCTTGAGCAATAAGTATGCTTAGAGGGGTGGCAAAGGGCGGAAGATTAAATACATTAAAGACTCTATTCTTCCTATGTTTGTTTACTGGTCATCCCTGCCATGATAAGATGGTAGAGGATATCGCTATAGAGTGGCTTGCTTCTAAGGCAGCATGATTTCATGCAGAGAATCTCAATTTCATGTGCTGGGCTGCAAAAGGGCTGAGCAGTGCCTAAAGCATTATGCAAAATTTTATAAAGGTAAGCATTTGATTTCTGGAGAAAGATGCACCCAATGGAATACTGTTTATGAAAATGTGATCTAATTACATTCTACTCCAGCATCTCTCCTTTATAAAGTGTAGGAAGCGAAGGCCTATTTGAGTGCAGTGTTTGGTCTGTTGCCATAGATAATAAACAATTGGTCCTGGATCAGCCATAGATCCCTGTTGTTTCATCAACACATGCTCATAACCACAACTTCATTTGGTGGTACATCTGCTCTGGGTCATTACATTAGTTTCTTAAGACCACTGTAACAAAGTACCAAATATCAGACAGCTTAAAACAACAAAAATTTTTCTACCATAGTTGTGGAGACCAGAAGTCTGAAATTAATGTGTCAGCAGGGCCCTGCTCCCTCTGAGACTCTGGGCAGGTCTTTCTTTGCCTTTTTTTAGCTTCTGATGATGCTCGTCAAACCTTGGCATTCCTTGACTTGCAGCTGCATTACTCCAGTCTCTCCCTGTGCCATTATATGGCATTTTCCCTGGGCATCTCTGTCATCACATGGCATTTGCCTCTTCTTATGAGGACAGTAGTCATATTGAATTAGCACTTATCCTAATAACCTTATATTAACTTAATTATATCTGAATATCCAATAAGGTCATATTCACAGTTACCAGGAGTTAGGAGGTGAGCGTATCTTTTGGGGGGGAGATAATTAAACTAAGATTTTTCTTCATTTCTCTCCTAAAAATAACTCTTCCCCTCTATTTTCATAAAGCAATTATTCCAAAAGTAATTGACTTTATCTTTATTCTGCTCAAACTCTGTCACTGAAGTTCAGGTCAATCATTTTTCAAAGTCATCAGCAAATCATCCTGAATTTGAAGAGAGTATGATGTGCCATTGTTCTACATAATGAACTGTAGCCAAACTTGGAGAGCCACTAAATGGGCTCCCATATGTTGACTCTGAATCATTCACAAGTAGTCTCTTGAACCTCCGTGCAACTGACACCTGACATAAATAAACAACCACATTTTTCTGGCTTGTTTATGAGCATGTCTTGGGGAGCAAAGTCAAAGCCTTCCTGAAGGAAAGATACATTACGCCTATTGCTTTTCTCATCTACAAAGCTAGTGATTCTGTCATAAAAGAAAATTAGATTGGTCTGACATTATTTCTTCTTATGGCCAACTTGACTGTTCCCCAATCCTCTTCACAAGTTTAGGAATCCAAAGAGTAAAAACACACGTAGATATAACATTTTGCTTAAAATGTATGGCTTGCCCAAATTTTATGCACTATCTGCTTAAAATATAGCTATTTTGACCCTCTTGAATAAATGGGAATTGTTGGCCTGTTTGGCCTTGAAAAGAAACTTTACAATACTCATGGAAAATTGCAAATTTCAGATAATCTTAATTCACAAAAAGAACCCATCACTTCAGCTTGTAATTTCTTTAAATTCCGCTGAAACTCTCTTGAGACCATTTGTTGAGCCATGTAACAGAAATTAATATAAAGATGGGGCATTAATATACCAATTTCCTTTCTTTTGGATATATACCTAGCAGTGGGACTTCCAAATCACATTGTAGTTCTATTTTTAGCTTTTTAAGGAACCTCCATACTGTTCTCCATACCCGCTATACAAACTTACATTCCCAACAGTGTATGAGGGTTCCCTTTTCTCTACATCCTCATCAGCATTCATTATTGATTGTCTTTTGGATAAAAGTCATTTTAAGTGGAGATAATATCTCATAATAATTTTGATTAAATATCTGCATTCCCATGTTTATTGCAGTACTATTCGCAATAGCCAAGATTTGGAATTAACGTAAGTGTCCATCAACAGATGAATGGATAAAGAAAAAAAGGCACATATATGCAATGGAATACTATTCAGCTGTAAAAAAGAATGAGATCTTGTCATTTGCACAACATAGATGGAACTGGCTGATGCTATGTTATGTGAAATAAGCCAGGTACAGAAAGACAAACTTCACATAATTTCACTCATTCGTGGGAGTGAACAGTTGAACTCATGGAGTTAGAGAGTAGAATGATGGTTACCAGAATCTGGGAAAAATAGTAGGATGGGGAAAGTACAAATAGGTAATGGGAATAAAAATATAGAATAATTAATATCTAGTATTTGATAGCACAATAGGGTAACTACATTCAACAAGAATTTATTGTACATTAAAAAATAACTACGAGTATAATTGTAATGTTTGGAACACAAATAAATAAACAATTGAGGTAATGAAGGCTGAATTTACCCTGAAATGATTATTACACATTATATGCTTGTATTAAAATGTCTCATCTACCCCATAAATATATACACCTATTATATACTAATAAATATTAAAACTTTTTTTAAAGGGGCATCAGGTTAGAAGACAAAATAATTAAACTTGACTAAGTAATTGAATTGCTTAATTGCTCTGTAGGAGAATTTTTCTATTTTTACATTAGAAAAGTTGCATGTTGATATATTAATTACCTTGAAAATGGAGAAGGAATCTCACTCTTAGGTTGAGTAAGATTATGCCATTTTTTCTCCCATAGCCAATTTTGACCTTACAAAAAATGATACCATATTACTGAATTTAGGAAGAACATAATTTTATTCACTAAATTTCACTAACTGCAAATTATCTCGAAACCTCTGGGTTACCTAGGAAGATGTTAGTAGCTTGTCACAGTGTGTGACATTTGCCTATGCTCATGGCTGAGTGTGAAGGGATCCAGCTACATTTGATTGGAAACGCAGTCTGAACCATTTAGTTTCACTTTTAGCAGCTCCTCTCAGGGTACCTTGCTTCTGAGACCAAGGTTCACTGTCTTGACCTCGGATTAAAATTTGTCCGTCAACCTTTGGTCTTCCCATCTCCCTTTTCTAGAATGGATTTGTGGCATTAACTTCTACATTTGCTGCCTTTCATGTGTTTTATCTTGTCGTGACTTTTTTTTCCATCATTCTAGTTGTTGGTCTTCCAAGGGATTCTATTCAACACATTTCTGGCAAAGATCCCCTGAGGTATCATGAATTGTCATTTTGTTACTGGATACTCAACTTTGGCTGTGTGTTCCAATAATTGCTGTTAACAGATGGTAGGAAACTGGCCTGTCTGAAAATTTTAAAAACCTTGTTTCATTTTCATACTCAGTATGTACAACAGATAGGTCTCTGCCATTTGGTGTTACCTGATATTTGATTTTTCAGGATATGTAGCTATCTGAAATGTCAGAGTTCTGGTTTCTCAGCAATCTGAACAAGTATGATTTTGGGTTTTGCAGATCTTTAGAATCATCTCTGTGTGTGCATCAAACCTGAACTAGGGCTTAGAAATCGAGTAACATAGGTACTTTAATAAAAATAGGTATGTATATCAAGTATAATAAAATAATAAATCGGTACTAATCTCACAGGAAAATTTGTTCAGAGCATGAAAAGTGGTTAACCCAATTTCAGTGAGAAAAATCTCAGACTATAGGGGGACATTGAATGGAGAAAACACTTGTTTTGTATTTTTATTGCTTTTATTTTTATTTTAGCTTAAAGTTCTAATTCTCTCAATAGGCCCTCTAGGGTCTTAGTTCTTCTGACCCCATCTACCTCGAACTCCAACTCTTAGACAACTTTAGTGTGTCCAAGAAAACAAAACTTTTTCATTTCTCAAATACAATGCTTTTTTCCTCAGTCCTAAACTCTTGCACAGATTGTGCCAATCTGCTTAAAATAGTTTCCCCCTCTGTCTTTACATTTCTATTTTCTTC
Organism: Cacajao melanocephalus; assembly: GCA_963573385.1. Lineage (NCBI taxonomy): Eukaryota > Metazoa > Chordata > Mammalia > Primates > Pitheciidae > Cacajao > Cacajao melanocephalus. The sequence goes on from CAUYLG010003594.1 coordinate 37,693, forward strand.
TCATCCTTAAGACGTCACTTAATAAATGACTTCTTCCCAGAGGCTCTCCATAACTTATTAGCTGTGTGAGGTGCCACTGCTCTCTACCCCATACAATGCTCTACTGCCCATAACATGCACTTACCACCATGTGTTGTAACAGTCTGGCTCTTCTCTCATTCCCTTTCTTGCTCATGAACCCCATGAGATCACAATACATGTATAAGTACACTCCCAAGTATGTGGATGGTATTTAATTATTATTATTTGTTGAGTGAATGAAGCATGAATAAATGTGAATGTTACAATATATTTGATTTCCAAAAGTGGAAACTCTCCTAGAGTAATTATTCTACTCAGTTGAGGCCAAATCTTGACTTTTATAAATTTATCATTTATTGGGATGCAAAATTAGAGCTCAAATTTCTATCTTCAGACTTGATCTTTCTCTTGAACTCCATAATTATATATGCAATTTTGTCTTTGGCATCTTCATTTGGAGGTCTAATTCCAAACTGAACATACACAGGTGATGTTTTGATTGTTCTCCCACAAACTTGACCTATCCACAGGCTTTTTCATCTCTGTTTTGGCATTTACATATGCAAGAATAAATAAATCTCTGTGCAATCATCAAGCCCTATGTCTTGGATTCATGTTTGACCTTTCTCTTCTCCTAGTCCCAACATCCAATGCATCAGCACATTTCCATAAATCCACTTTAAATATATATTCAAACTTCGACAGTTTATCAGTTTTCCAAGCTACCATCTTACCTGTATTGTAGCAATAGACTCCTAACAGTTCTCCTTATTTGATACTGAAGGTATCAAATATCTGCAGTTTATTCTCACAGCATCAAAATGACTCTCTTAAAACACAAGGAAAACTACATCTTTCCTCTGCTCGTCAGCTTCCAATGGCTTCCCAGTTCACTGAGAGTACAGACTAAAGACCTTCTGGTGGCCCACAAGGCTCTTGGTGATCGAACCTTCTTAACCTTGCTGACATTTCCTCCTGTACTCTCTTTCAATCCCAACTCCAATGACATTGGTGTCCTTGATGTTCCTTCAGTGAATCCTTTGCTTATTGTACACCCGTACCAGGAATGGTCTTGTCTAAGGTATGAAATTCCCATATTTCCTCCAAGTCTTTGCTCCAATACCATCTTCTCAAGGAGGCCTTTCTGAACCATCTTTCAAAAAATTTCCGTCATCATTGACATTACCCTTCTACCATTCTTGTTTTCCTTTTTTATTTTTCTTTTATGTAGTGCATTTTACCTACCAATACATTGCATTATTTATTATTTATTTTGTTTTCTCTCTGGCTCCTCTCACTGGAATATAAATTCCATCAGGCAGAGATTATTGTTTCTTTCATTAGCTGTTGTGTTCCCAGGGACTAGAACAGACTTAGTACTTAATAGGCATTCTATATTTGTTAAAAATGAATGCATGAAATTCTAAGTCTAAAACTGAAATAAGCCTTTTTCCATGTTTTCATGAACTTCATAACAACAAAAATGTAGGAAAAAGACTCTTCATAGTAATGAAAATCTAGGGAAAGCCTCTTATCATTCCCAATGAGATAACAAGCTTTCCTAGAAAAGTCATATTTTAATGTTTCTACCAATTTAATTTGTTTTAACTTTAAAAATATAAATGTTAAGTGTGGTGCCCAGGTAGCAGCTGACCTACAAAAGCAAGACAAGCTAGAATTCAATGCTTGCCAGGGTAAATTTGTCCAGTCAAGTGCAACAGACATTTTACATTTTACCCTAAAACTTAAATATCTCAGGCCCAGTGAATTTTTTTTTCCACTATGCAAATTGTTCCCAGGCTCTCCACAAGATTCTCTTTAGAGGGAAAATTTTGTAATTTTTTAAGGTTCATGTGTTTTTCCACCCTTGAAATTCCAAGATCGGTTAACAGTGATTCAATAATAGCTCACTTTTTTTTTTTTTTTTTTGACTTTGCCAGAGCTTAAAAGAAACTCTTCTTCCAGTGGTTCCTGAATACAAAGCAAGCATTGGCTGGCCACAGGTATGGTTGGCCGTGGCTGGTAATAAGGAAGCAGGAATTCTCAAGTCAGAATGAGAATAAAGTGAATTATTTGGTCTCAGGCACCATGTGTGGTTCTCATTCCCCACTTGCCTACATTGAAACCCCATTAAAAAAACCACCAGAGCATTGTGATAAATATTTCAAATAGAAGATTGAAAGAAAACACTGCTGCTAAAAACAGTAAGCCTTGAAACTTACACTGTGATGAAGCCCTATGGTAGATCATTCAAATCAAGACGTTTCTCTTTTTTTGTGATTTTCTAGGAGATTTTCTTGCTTTATTTTCTTGAAGCCATATGACTACTTAAAAATCCATATATTTAGTATCTAGGAACTAACTAAATTTAAAACCATGGAAGAAATATTTCTTAATGTGTGTTTCCAACTCTTTTACAATTTGTAAACATTGGCTTTAAATTGGCCTGTACATCTGAGCTGGTTGTGATCATTAAAGAATTCCAACCTAGATAAAATTTTTGCAACCATAGCCCACAGTAAAAACACTATAAACTGAACAGAGATTTCTTTTTACACTTTAATGAGCTTAGTGGTTGTTGGAGCAATATCCTGGGGGACCACCTGAATATAATGGCAAGAGAGTCACAGACCTAGAGAGAAGGTCATGGCAGGGCAGCCAAAGGACAAGTTGGGATAGGCTACCATCCTCTCCTGAGGTGCTGACAGCACCCCAGCTCTGACAATGTGCAAACACAAATACTGTTCTCTGCTACTCTGTCATTAGCCACCACATTCTTTCAGACAATCTGGTGGACTATAGAAAGTGTAACTTGATTATCACAAGTGAAAAGGCAAGAAAATAAAGGGGAATGTGAGCTACAAAGCCAAAATAATGACTTTCCTTTGGATATGCATGCTTGTTCTGCTCAGAAATGTGTTTTTTTTCTTAAGGGCACTCCATTAAATAGTTATTTCCTAGTGTGCCTCACATCAAATTTTTGCACAGTAGGTGAATAAAACAAAAATCCTATTTTACTGGTGTACCTCCTCATTAAGCTACAATTGATTCTCAAGTTTTGCATCTATTGCATGGTCCAAGCTTAAAAAAAAGACCCTGATAGGATTAACTCTCCTCACCAGTGCTCAGCCCAACACTGCTTATGTATATCTCTGCCTGTGCTACCAGGAGCCCCATAGGGTAAGAGTATGTGGGCAATCAAACACTGATTTCACTATGGTCATGGCAAGGACCCTAGGGCTGCACAGTCAAGAAAATCATTCTCTTCTTAAACTAGAAGAGATTTCTCTAGTCCAGAAGTTTTCTTTCTTTCTTTCCAAGATCGCAGACAACTTAGAGTACTTCACCTCTTCTCTTCATTTACTCTCATTCTCTGTTTCTTCTGCTTCCTCTTATTCTTTTCTTCTGACTCTCAACCTATTTAAACTATTTTTTTTTGAGACAGAGTCTTGCTTTGTTGCCAGGCTGGAGTGCAGTGGCACAATCTCGGCTCACTGCAAACTCCGCCTCCTGGGTTCAAGATATTCTCCTGCCTCAGCCTCCCAAGTAGATGGGACTACAGGCACATGCCACCATGCTCAGCTAATTTTTGTATTTTTAGTACAGACAGGGTTTCACCATATTGGCCAGGATGGTCTCGATCTCTTGACCTCATAATCTACTGGCCTTGACCTCCCAGAGTCTGGGGTTACAAGCATGAGCCACCGCACCCGGCCTATTTAAACTATTTTTTAGGACTGATTTGGGAAAAAAATGTTAAAGCTTTTATACTTTGAAATTTATATGAAAAAAGAGTAAATTATTAAGCACTTAATGAGCCAGATATTATGAGAGTTTACATAAATTTAAAGATGACAAATGCAAAGGCCCTGCCAACATGAAAAAGGATAAGTGGGATTCGTATATACTCTCTGAGGTGTGGCAGATGCTGCCAGTTACTTGCCTCATATCCCTTATTCTCTTCTACCTGGCTAACAAGACCAGTAGCCGGGTGCACGGCCCCAGAGAATAACTCTGCTGTCCTGGTATCTTTTACAGCTAAAAGTATCCTCAATCACTTCCTTCTTCCTAAGCTGAGTGACGGCTTGATGTCAGATACTACAGCAGCTTATTTTGACCATGACGTAAAAATTCAACTCAGTAAGAAATGGGGAGTCAAGAACTAACAATAGCCTGTGTCCTTAATGAAACTGGTGAGCCTGTGAGTCAACCATATCACAGCCTATACCTGGACATTTTCAGAAAACAAACTGATGTTTGTTTAAACTATTTACAAGTGTTTTTTCTGATCATTGCTGCCAAAAAAAAATTATAACAAGTCCATGTGATCACAGGTTAGATACTTGGAGTATGATGGTGTTTCTGGGGGGGGGGGGACATTCTAGAGATTTTTAAGGAATCCAGTCATTGGATTCCTCAGCTGCAGAGACAAACCTGAAAACTCTTGGAAAAGGGGATGACAAGAGGTAAAAATCTCACTTAGATGATGGACAAATTCAGGCAATGTGAATAAAATCCAAAGCTCCTGAAAGTCTCTCCTTAGAGATACACTCATTTGTTTGAAGATATTATTCCCATAAGCTTTCTGTTTAAATGGAAAGAATTCTGGAGGAGATAAGGCATTAAAACATGGCAACATAAGATTGTGAAAAGAACTCCAGCTTTGAAATCTTCCTGACATGGGACTAAAATCTGCCTTTTACTCTCATTACTTATGTGATGCTACTGTGCTTCTTTGGGCCTCAGTCTCCTGGTCTGAATGGATGAGGTATCAATACTGGCTTCATAGACATGTTGATGAAGTTAAAGATTATATACAATATACATATCAATTACTAGTACATGGTAACCATTCCAGACATGCTAGCTATAGTATTATTCATTATTGTTAGCTTAGCAAGTGATATGCTTTGGCTGTGTCTCCACCCAACTCTAACCTTGAATTGTAATAATTCCCATGGGTCAAGTGTGGGGACAGCTGGAGATAATTGAATCATGGGAGTGGTTTCTCCCTTACTGTTCTTTTGGTAGTGAATACGTCTCATGAGATCTAATGGTTTTATAAATGGGAGTTCCTCTGCATAAGCTCTCTCTTGCCTGCCACCATGTAGGAAGTGACTTTGCTCCTCCTTGCCTTCTAACATGATTATGGGGCCTTCCCAGCCATATGGAACTGTGAGTCAATTAAACCTCTTTCCTTTATAAATTACTCAGTCTTGGGTATATCTTAATTAGCAGCATGAGAACAGACTAATACAGCAAGGATTGGCTTAACAGGTTTGTCAAGATGGCAGTGAGGAGAGAAACCTTGACAATGACATTTTGGTAGGAGAGCACAGAGCATGAAGGGGAGAAACTTTTCAATTTTGTCCACAGCTGTGAACAAAGGCTCTCCCCTTTCTTTGTTAACTAAACAGCTAACACAGCTAAATGTAATTCCTAAATTCTTCCCACATATGCAATGCCAACAAGAAATGCTGCCTTGGTAAATGACAAACATGATGCTGGGTTTGCTGAGGACTACACAGAGATTCCCAAATCAGAGATCAAAGATAACTCTGGGGGTTTTGTTTGTTGTGTGTTTAATTTTGTTGTTAATATTGTTTATTTCTTTGTTTATTCAGTCTAAATTATTTGGTGTATGGTAATACTGTTCTCCAAGAAAGCAAGTCCTGGTATAGGAGCAGGTTTGTAGAAGGAAGGTGTTTTGGGTTAGAGTAGGCTGAATTAGTTTAAGGTACATGCAGAACACTCATGTGGGTATCAGGGGTGATTTAACAACAGGAGGAGTAAGAAAATAATATGCTTAAATTCCAGACCCGAAGATTACCCATTTAAAATAGCCAAACTGAGAAAAACAAGATTAGCAAAAGAGTTAGAAAATAAGCATTAAGAAAAGCAAGAGGAAAGTCAGAAGGATTTAGTATCATTAACCAAAGATAGTTGTAAGCTCTAGAGAAGACAGCATGGTAGAAATAAATCCATACTTCGCTAGAGTATATCCAAAAGACTTTCTTACTTTAGTCATTACAATTATAAATAAAACAGTCAATATTAAAATTTCTACAAGGATTTTCACTAACTGAACCATTGCAATAACTACAGATATTAAAAGATATTACATTATATTAAATTCAATAGTTCATAGTCTAGTTTCATTTAGATGAACAAATATTCTACTCAGCATAATATTTATATAAACTCCATACTTTGTGATTTGCACTTGAATTTGTAAAGTTACCAGTATATAAGAGATCTGTCCTAAAAATAAGGAGATCTGTTTTTACAAATACATCATCCAAACAATTGTTTCATTTCATTACCTGCCCTTCATTTCATTACCTAGGTAGATCATGTATTGCTCCACTGATACTGCCCTTACTCATGATGATTAAAACCTTTGTGAGATATTTCTTCAGAACAATGTAAGTACTACAGAGAGCATGTGTTTTATATACATTCAATCCTAAATTTGAAATCTTGTATTTCTTTCTTTCTTTTATTTATTTATTTATTTATTGGACAGACTCTTACTCTGTCACCAGGCTGGAGTGCAGTGGCACAATCTCAGCTCACTGCAACCTCCACCTCCCAGGTCCAAGCAGTACTCGTACCTTAGCCTCCTGAATGAGTAGCTGGGATTACAGGTGCATGCCACGACAGTCAGCTAATTTTTGTAGTTTTAGTAGAGATGGGGTTTCACCATGTTGGCCGGGATGGTCTCAATCTCCTGACCTTGTGATCCACCTGCCTCAGCCTCCCAAAGTTCTGAGAGTATAGGCATGAGCCACTGCACCAAGCCGTATTGCTTTTTACTATATGACCTTGAGAATATTACCTACGTCTCAATATGTTTGTCTGAATGGTGGAAAAAATAATATTGAGTTAATATAAAATAGTATGGATTAATCACCTAATACAGTGGCTGGACCTTATTAGAACCTTAGCAAGTTCTTGTTGATACTAGTATTATTAGCCTCAGGGTGGTTGGGAACATCTCATTTCTTTGTAACTGTGTATCATAATTGTATGTCAGCTCTACTTCTTGTCCTCAAAACAATAAGTAATTTTTAATCATCCATCTTATTTTATAGATTTTGTTCTGAATGACTTTGAGTCCTCTCTAAAACTTAAATCCATTTTCAAATAGGTCAAGAAGGAACAGTTGCTAAATTCTAATGAATGTGTCAAAGACTATGAAGGAAGTTTCAAAAAAAAAGAGTTCAAAAATATTTTAGATAGTGGCATCATTGTTGCAATAAAAACAAACTCTTTCAAGTCAACTTGAGAGCCAAAAGTAATTCAAATATGAAATAATCTTTTTAAAAGTAAAATGAATCCTATTACCTATAACTATATGTAAATCTTAACCAATAAGATTTTAAATAAAAGGTAAAATATTACATGAAAGTTAACTATATATTTAATCAATTAAAATATCTGCCCCAAGTATCCTTTAGATGCATGATTTATTTGGCAGACACAATTATTCATGCTAACATTTTGATGTCACTAATATTAGACATTTTTTAAAAAGGAATGAATATGATGAACCTGTACTACATTTTATATCCAATGCTCCATTATAATAAATATCAATTAAATGAAAATAAAAAGATTCTATCTTGTATGTTATATAAAATTCACATAGTGACTAGGGAAATAAATCTATTTATACATTTAATTATCTTCTATTTGCCAAATAAATAGTTTTAGTGAAATATTCTAAATTAGTGCACAATGTGATTAAGGTATTTGAATTTCATCAAATTTACATGCAATATTTGTATTTGCTTCTATTACCTGGAGTTAGTCTCAGTCAACATTTTCATATACTGGCATTAGTTTTGTTTAAACTTCTATTTAACATTTCTTGAGAACTTGATTAACATTTTAGCAACTTTGTGCTAGGTATTTTATGTGAATTATATACCTTCTCATTTTATTCTAATAAAAACCATCATGAAATAGGCTCTTTTATTAATTACACTGAGGATAAGAGAGTTGATGTTTAGAGATTAAGAATTTTACCACAAATGACCCGAGTACTGTAAAACAGATCTAAAAATCAAGTTCTAAAGTCTTTTAATGCTCAGATAAAAGTCCACCTGCTCGGCCACGAGAAAACACATAAATAAGAATGGTTACAAGGCCTTCTCCTTCTAAGGACTGCTAATGAATTAGTGATTCTTGTAATATTCTGCAAATGAAGAGCCTAATATGAGAAAGCCTATTCTTTAATATTAGACCAACAATGAACTCGCCACACAGCATTGCACAGTGGTTTAGAGCACTGGTCCCGCCAGCTTTCAAACCTGCTTCCTATTTGTCACCATCTGACTCTAGACACTTCACTTACCTACAATTTATTTTCCTCATCTGTCAATGAGGGTGAGACTACTGCCATATAGAATTGTTCTAAGGACTGAATAACTGTTAGTTAAAAATCACTTAGAATAGCACCTGTCACATAATAAATACTATGTACATATCTATTAATAATACATTTTTTAAAAATTCTGTGAGAGAATAGTCAAAGCCATTGTTCATTTAATGTACTTAGCTAGTAGATTTTGTTTATGACCCTAGAGAAGACTTATTTCTCATGATTAATCACTCAAAGGAAGGGTCTTTACATTTATTCAGAGTAATTATTAATTAGATGATTTACCTACCAATCATACTTGCTAACTTCAGTATTTTTTCTTACTCTCTCATTTAACAGAGAATAAAGAGACATAGTCTTAGTTCTAAGTGAAGATGTAAAATAAAATGTATTCAAAATTAAGTCTACTTATTCTGGTATCTGGTACCTGAAGAGGTTTTTCCATGAATAAATGTAGTATATTAGCTCTTGTGGAATGTTTTAATGTCCAATTATTCTAAGCTTGGTTGGCTATACCTCTGATGAGAAAGTCAACAATATGTCATTTTAATTAATTAGTAAATTAATTTTGCTTTCATCTGTCAAAAGTAAGTAGAGTAACCAAACAAAAAGGGTCACATGTCTTTCAAAGATTCTACCAGCAAATTCAAGACAGTTGAATAGCCAAACAGACTACTGTCTAGAAACAGGAAAAAGACACAAAGAAAAAAGAAAACATAAGGCAGGCCCTAAAGCCTGATAATGATTCATTAATTTTCTGACTTTTTCCGATAGACTAATTATTCACTGTGAAATACAGAGTCCACTAGCAATGTGTGGCTGTTTAAATTAAATTAAATTAAATTTTTCATCACACTAGCTACATTTCAAGTATTCAAAAGCCACATAGTGGCTACTGTATTGGGACAGCAGAAATAAAACAGTTCCCACCTCAAACCTCAAATCAGAATTTGCCTTATAACAAGATCTCCCAGGTGGTCTAAACTCAAAGTTTGAGAAACAGTGAGTAACTCATTCAATAATTTATCTTTGGCTTCACAATTATTGCAGTATAAAACACTGAACTGATTTCTCAGCGTAGTGAAATACTGATGTCTGAGTCTTGTGAGAAAAGGCAATATCCCATTATTTGATATTATCTCTTGTAATAGTAAGAAAAGCATGCCATCTTGGTTTTCTATAAACTCTAATTTTTCTTGGCTTTCTGTAAATTAATCATCTCTTTTTTTGTTCCCATATCCAGGGACAACTTTTATAAGAACTGGTAAGAAAATAAGTAGAAACTTTAAATTTGAAATCTTCATTCTCATCTTACTATGGTCTATTGAATATTAAAAGCTATAGATTAATTCAGAAATAAGACTCCTGTCAAAATGCCTGTAAATATATTAAGCAAGGTAAGAAAGGCTGGACACTAGGAAAATGACTGTTCCACTAAGAAGTTTTGAAGTGGAACAGAGACACTGCTTTTAAGGGAAATATTGCCAGGGTTACTCATCAAGATATTTTCAGATCACATCCTTTATATTGTATGAAACCTGAGAGCACAACTGGTGAAATACATCAACAAACGTGAAAAATTAATGCAACTTTGAAAACAGAAATGGCTCTAAAAATTATAATTGATGAGACATGGAGTTTTAAGAAACACAAGACCACGAATTCCTCTATGAAACAGACTTCCTTGAGGACAGTATCTTCCATTTCTATGTACCATGTGCCTATAATAGTGTTGGAAACAGAGCTGGCACTCAATAAATATTTGTCAGACTACACTTCATTGAATTATCTTCAGTTCATGCATGGGAAAAAGCACTTTCTATGCTATCATGCTTGTTCACCTGAGAAACTGAATTAAGAATTTGATTATGTTCAAGTATCTCATTCTAAGATGAACTTCGGTGCCTAGAGTCAAAATGTAAAACCACCCCTCATTCAGAAAATGAAGTAAAAATAAAATTATAGACAATTATAAGTCAAATTATGTGAGATTTCCTCCATTTGCATTCATGAAATAAATTATGGAATAGTTTTGGTGATCTTTCTTCTGTCAGATAAATAAATCTCACTGAAAGGTGGCATTTTCTGTTGTGGCTTCTTCCCTTGCTTATTTTAATGAAGCAAAAAGCTAAGAAAATATTTGAGAATTTTTTTCAAATTAATGGCTCTGCCTCTTTTATCATACTTCATTTGAATAACAAAAATATTAATGAAATATTTCTCAGTAAAGGCAATTTCCTTTTTTTGTAGGAGAATTGAGCCTTCTCATACAAATTTGACTTTTACTATTCATGATACTTGTTTCGTTGTTCTACAAGTAATGCTATGTGGGCATCAGCAGTAACACAATTTGTGCAGGGTGGAAAATATGCCTAGAGTGCTAGGCATGCAGAAATGCTAAGCACGAGGCCAAATGTCAGCATCAAGACAGGAGCTTGATGAATCACCTTTGAAGGTTCTGTTATTGATGTTTTCCCCTGATGTGTATGATGTGTTCTCTCCGTTGATTAACTCCATGACCTTGGACCATTCACAATTGCTCTAATTCAGTTTTCTCATCAGAAAAGGGGTATGTGATCGCAGGGATGAGGAAATTATGGGAGGAAAGGACATCATGGACCCACCACATGCAGATTGGGAGATGATGAACCTAGGTAGTTCCTTTGGAATGGCCCATGAATACAAAGCTTTATTCATTCATCAGGGTCCAGACACACATTATACTACTAGGCTCTAGTTCCATCTTACTTTTTTCTTGAAAATATAACCCAGAAGGTCAGCATAAGATGGAAATCTGTCTAAAAAGAAAAGCAATGAACACTAATAAAATCAACTCTCAATTCTCTTAAAGCAGATTATCCTTGACAAAGCTTGCCAGCAAAAACAATATTCCACTTCGCTGCTTACTTTGTTAACAGCTCACATCTATTTACTCTTAACTTGGTATGCAGCCTGTATTCAAGTTCTAAAGTCATTTGGAAACGTGAAATTCATAGACTATTAGGGATGGAACGGCCTTTAAAAATCATCTAGGCCTATCATCAATCGCAACGCCTTTCAGAAGCTTGAACAATCCCACTGATGTGGAACTCACTTCTCCCAGAGGCAACCTATTCTATCTTTTGACCAAGATTTGCCTCTGGGAAGAATGAAAGTAATAGCTGTGCTTGAGCTACATTGCTATGTCAGTCTGACACATAAGCTCTCCTCTCCCATGCTTTCCTAGCATAGACTAGGCTGCAGGGAGAAGTTGAGAGCATTTTAGAGAGAAAATGGAAAGTTTTCTATTTAGATTGTCTTGACAGATAGAAGTCCAGAATCTTCAAAACAATAACAGTGTAAATAAAACTTTCATATCATAAATAGTCACTTACTAATATTAATTGGAATTATTCTCCAAAATCAATATAATATATTATTATAAATATTAACTGTGATTACCCATATTTTAGTCTCCTACTGCTACCTTTTACCTGGCTTAAGACACTTCCTCCAAGAGGAAGCATGAGCATGTAGCAAAATACTGATCTTCACTCTTTTCCCCGGCCCTATTAAAATTACATCTAATTCATAATACACATACAAACCCTTGTTTCATCTTGATCCTCATAAAACCATAATGCTGATATTTTTTTCCTTCCCAGTCTTTGTCATCCTTAACTCTCAAACAGCATTTTATTCTGGCTCTTTCCACTTCTTTGCTACTCTTAACTCACTGCCAACTGACTTTCATTCCCAGTATTGTGCTCATAGTGGAGATAAAAATAAATTCCTAAACAGAAAATACAAAGAACACATTTCACATCTTTCACTCTAGCAGACTCAACAATGCACCTGATTTTGTGGATCACTAGCTTTGTCTTGGACCTCATCACTTAGTGACTGTTACTTGGTTACCCTCAAATTTTCCTGCTGCTCTGCCTTTCCATGAAGCTCCAATGCTCTCCAAGGGGTCACACTCAGCAATTTTCTCTTTGCTTCATGTGCTCTCCTGGAGGAGTTCCCCCTACTTTGAGTTTTCTCATCACCGACCTACCTCTAACCCTCACCTCTCCTACAAACTTCAGGCTCATTTGTCCCCGTGAAAGGAAAAATAAATATGAGATAGTATCTAAAGAATAAATAGGAATTAGTGAAGAGAAACAGTTGGAAAGACACTGGCAGAGGAAAAAAAACACCACAAGATAGAAAATCATATTTAAAAGCTTAGAGACAGCAACAACAACAAAAAAGGTAAATCCAAGAAATTAAATGAAGATCAGTCTCACTGGAGCACAGATAAAGAAAGAGTGCAATTAGGATGGTGAGACAGAAAAGAGCTGGGTCATATGACGTCTTATAATCCATGTAAAGGAGTTCAATCAGAGGGTAAGAGAAAATAGGAACAGTCACAGGAATTATATGACCAGATTTGCATTTACTGTAAATGTCTCCTTGATGTTAACGTAGGCAATGGATTGATGGGGAAAGGGAGGGATGTGAAGCATTAAGAGGATTATTCAGAAATCTATTCAAGAGATGATGATGAGGTTGGACTACAACAGTGGCAGTTGAGAAGGGAGCATAGAGGTGATCAAGGTGAAATTTAAATCTATTTGCTTAGTAGAATGAGTAAGATTTAATCGTTGATAGCATTTGTGAAGCAGAGTAGAGGAAGGAGTAGCTTTCTAAGTAGGATAGCTTGATGGATACTGGCACCTTTCGTTGACAGGGTGAGCTGAAAGCCAGGAGGAAGCCAGAAGTACAAGTTAAGCATTCAACATAAATATCAGACTATCTTGCAGACATCTCCATAAAGTTATCCCACAGGTATCTCAAAATAAGTCAGTCTAAACTTCACAAGAGATGATGGGTGGGAATATTCACCAAAAGAAAAAAGAATTTTGATGAGCTATTACTAGAGGAAAGTAGAATGAAAACTGGACAAGCAAAAAACCACAGTTGTCCTTCTCGTTTTCCTCTCAAAATCATTTTCCCCACTCTGGTTCAGTCCTTCATTTTCCATGGCCAAAAGTATATTTTTGACATTTCCTGTATTTCTCATTAGTCTCTATCAGAGAGACAAACTTTACAACCTTACATTGCCATGAGATTGACCTTCCTAAAGAACCACTTTGCCACATTACTCCCTTGTGTTAAAATCTTCATTAGCTTCCATGGTCTACTAAATGATCTGAAAATTATTCAGGCCCTTTAGGATCTTTCTTCACCTTTCTTTTCTAGGCTAACATGGCCAAAGTTACCTCCACAAAGCGCTTAAAAGGCTATGACAGGTTGCTAACCCATCAAAGAGCCTTTGCGATTTTACCACTGCCATGTTTTGGATCATGTTGTCTTCTATTTTATCCGTCTGCAACGCTCACCAACATTGGAGTCATCCTTCAGAGTCCAGTCCAGATGTAAATACATCCTTGAATCCTACCTAAATAACTCCTGTCAGAAGTGACTGTGCTCTTCTCTGAGTTCCTATACAAATGCATTGCAGAATTTGTTCAGTCTAGAACCATCTTATAGATAGATAATGGCTAGAGGAAGCATTAGATTAGACCAAACAACTAATTATTTGTAAGCTTTTGACTTTTCTCAAAAAATCCAGTTTACCGATAACAGTATTGAATAGCCCTGTGCTTTGGAATGTCAGCAAAGTTTAGACATTCCCCCAGTCCCTTATATTCTGAGATCTAATAGCAAAAGACCACCTACTCTATCATATTCCAAGATTATAATATGCACCCTTCCTCAGTAACAGAAATGAGACTCAGCTGTATGCTTCCTCATGACTCACTTGTTTACTTGCCTCTATAAGACTTCAGGTTTTGCCCTCTTCTTTGATAGATTTCTCACTAATGAACATTCTCCATAACGCAATATCCTAAACAAAATCATCTCTTTAATTGTCCTATGCATTTTGTTTTTCACACTGGTTTGTTTTGAGAGAGTGAATATACAAATGGATGATAACTAAATCCTATAAATAAATGTAACTCTAACTCACAACCTGCAGCAACATGCCCCAGAAACCATCCATGATCTATAATAACCATCCCAGGAAATCAGCCTGTTAAAAGTTGGACTTGTAGAAAATCACACTGCTATCTCCAAAAACAATTTAGGAAGCCAAACAAAAGTCCCCGTAACAATCAGCCCAAAATGGCCAGGGCTTGGTTAATAACTAACATCTTCCCTAATTTTTGTCCCTGCTTTCAACTCCGGACCAACAAGAGAAAGCAAAATATGCACCCCTAGTTAATCATATTGGATGCTTTTCATCAAGTTGGCCTGCCTAAATCTTCCTCATGCCAACAACACCCAGTCAAGGCATATCTGAAGTCCTCCCTTTTTTCCACTACAAAGCTTTCCCACTTTGCCTGCCTTTGAGTCTCTGCCAAAATACAAGGGATGGTAGCTGACTCTCTTGCTATAGTAAGCTCTGAATAAATAGCCTTTATTTGTTCTCATTTGGTTGGACTTTGCTTATTTTCATAGCTTGACAGAATTATACTAGTTAATTTCTAAATCTCTTTGCACGTGTAATAATGTCACAAAGCATGAATGGTATCAAAATGATTTTACTACAGCCTTCCATTAATGGTAAACCATTTGCTTCTGCTCTTTTGCATGTATGTGTATCATGTATCTTAAATGCATTACTCTTAAAGATGTAAAATAAGTGGATTAATATATGATGGAAAATGGAACGAGTAGTTATTTTCTTTGATTCCTTATTTCAAATTTTTATCTCCTTCTAGTTATTTATTTTCAATAAATGTTCGGCAGAAGTTTTTTTCTTAGTCCAGTACATTTTTCAGAGAAATTGACACTATACTATACCACTTATTTTCAGCAGATTGATATGATTTAATTAAACATTAACTTATTTCTACCAAACCTCTAAATATTTTATATTCAATCATTTTCCATAAAGGTGTCTATGAAACAATTTAGCCAATTGAGGACAATCACAAGGAAGTGCCTTGGATGAACAGTTCGAGACTTATTCTATTCTTTGCTCTACCTAAATAGTATTTCAAACTTTACAAAGTAAATTCTTGTCATCTAGAGAAGAACATTCATGTTTATTGCTTCCTTTATTTTATTTTTTTGCTCCTACTGTGACAGTTTTGTCTATTCTCCTCAAATGGAAGAGTGAATGATAACAGGAATATCAACCCACATCATGCTAGCAGAAGCAGCATATGTTAAAAATCCCTCTAGTTCTTCTGCAGCTCTAGAATGAGAGGAATTTGTACATCAGTTATCATGTACTGATTTCCATTTCCATCTTGCAGGTAACACAGGACTTTGCTTACCTTTATTAAAACATCAAAATCTAATGAGTTAAGGATAAGAAAGATTTTATAATCAATTATACTTTTTATTTCAATCGCATTTCTATGCCTAAAAAAATGACAAGAAGCCTTTGCCATCTACACTTGCAGTCAATTTCCTTCCCAACAGGTTCCTGTTTTATGAAACTGACTTAACCCCAAGTTGTTGTGGGTGTTAAGGTTGCAAAGGCAACAGAGAAAAGACATTTTTTGACAATTGCTTAAAGTAAGCATGAAAATGAACTTGGAAAAATTGCATTGCTGTATAAGCATATGTCTTGGAGAAATGTCAAGCAATGTTTCTCCAGATAAAAACCAATAATGTGCATCTCTAGGTGGATCCAATAGTCCGTATTTACCACTTAAAGGAAGGCTACTGATCATGAACCTTAGCAGAGACACTGGCTCCTATCCAAACCAAATGTTCTGTGAAATCAAAGTCCTGATTATTATCATTATCGTCGTCGTTTTAAACAACAGATTCATTAACCAGCAACATGAGCTAAATCAATTCAAATTTGGCATTTAGACCAAATCTGAGGTCATGTTTTGATACTTTAGCATATAATTGTTGTCATGAGAGTCCTTGTAATCACCAAGCACATTGTGCCAAAGTATGTACAAACATTTTAGAAACAGTGGCTCTTCTCTATCTTGTTTGTTTTGGGCATATCCTGTCTTTGGTTTATTTCATCAAATAGCCCATGATGACATCAACCCCATGTAGAGGGCAGCACAGGGGTCACCCCAATTCTTCTATCTTTACATTAGCAGACAAAAGCCTCAACTAAGGAGCCTTCTGGGGGTCTGGGTACTTTTGGGACCCTGAACTGGAAACAGAACTGGAGCTGGAGCTAGAGCCACAGTCACAGCCTGGGCCTTGGTTTGATTGAGGCTTGGCCTTGGTTGGCTTCTGACAAGCAGAGCCTGAGACCTTTGGAGATGAAGGCACAAGGAAGCTTTCCAAGCTTGGGGTAGGCAGTGTAGGCAAGTCAATTAGCTCATTGCTGATGCCCTTTGGGATCTTGGGCTTGACTTCCCTGGGCCTTCTGGGAGCTTAGCATGTGTACTCGTGGCCTTGGTGCTGCTGGCAGGCATCTGTTTCAGGCCCTTCTCATCATGCTTCTTGGCAAAACACCTGGTCCTGAGAAGCATGGGATCCATTCTCTCACAACATCTGTATCTTTGAGACTAGCATTTCTTGATCTATTTCTATGTCATTTCCAGGAATGGCTGTACATCATATGGTTCTTGGACTTGGCCACATCTGCACCTATACCCACAGCTTATTTGTTTGATAGACTAAGAGTGACATATTTACATGAACACAGGCACAAGATGTATTGCTTCTAACCTAGTATATGCTTCACCAAGCACTTTAAGAGAATAAATTTCTAAAATAATTAGAATGGTTATAATTTAATGGGTATAAAGTTTCAGTTTTGCAAGATGCAAAGAGTTTTGGAAATTGGTTGCACAACAATGTGAATGAATGTACTTAATACTAGATTGTACATTTAAAAATGATTGAGGTGGTAGGTTTTCTGTTTTATATATTTACCATAATTAAAGTGGAAAATAACTAAAATAATTAGAATGTGGTATTAATATTTAATAACTACTAGCTTAATATAGTTCCTGAATGCATCCCTCTTCTCCATGTGTGAAAATGATCAAGTGAGCCCATCAAATCCCAACTTGTCATTCATCTTAATTTTCATTAATCTTGAAAATTATCTCTAAACTCCTATTCCCAAAATGCTACCAAATGCAGTACTGAAGTGATATATTCAGTTTGCTCAGCAATCATGAGCAACACTACTTTTCATCTAAATCAGCTAAGAATTTCTCTTTCTTTAGGAATTTCTTACTGCTTCATGTGAGGTAGCTGGATTATTAACAAAAAAAAAAGTAAACCCAACAAATGAGAGAAAAGGAGGCTTGGTGAACTCCAAAAAGCATGGCTTATGTCTAAGAGTTTCTTCTTTCCTTTCTGGTTTACCCAAGAAAAGAAGCTTCATTTAAAAAGTTTATGTTTTCTTACAATATTTAAAGTGCTCTGGGAAACTAAGCTTTGGATTTCTAACCCATAGAAAACAGAAGAAAGACAAATATATTGAAAACTTAGTCTATAGTACTGGCTCTCTTACTCTGGTTTTCCTTCAGATTGTATTATTTCTATATTATTATCACATGATTTATAAAGTCCATTTGCATCTATTATCTCAGTTAATCTCATTAAACTTTACCAAAATCCTGAACATTAGTTATTATTGCCTTTATCTCATAAAGTAATTTATATTCAGAAGAGTTAGTTGTCTGATTTTTAAACATCTAAGAAGTAGTAAAACTGAGAACCTATCTCAGATCTTTTAATTCCAAACCTGCTTTATTTTCCACTCTGCTTAGAGTAACACAGACTGATTTAGTCTGTGGATAACATTTCCCAGAAGATGCAAAAGTGCCTGTTCCTTATATTTGATCATTTATTTGCCATAAAGGGCAAATGCTTCTGCTGAGAAAAGTGATTGTTATATCCAAACTGATATGATAACAGGGGATTTGCTGAGTCCAAGTAATTGTCCATTTAACAAACCATAAATAAAAGGTGATTTATTATAAGCATTCAGGGGAGACTTTCCAGAGCTACAGTTATGTGCTGTATGCGGGTCTTGCTTTGAACTGGGACTAAAATCAGAACTAGAAAGAAGCTTGTGGGCCCCTATCCTGACTCTGCCTCATTTTCCTGATTCCCCCGACACTCATAACTCTCAAAAGTGATATCCAAAAATGCAACCTCAGTTTTAACATCAACTTACAAATTCAGTGTTCTCAAATATAGGACCCATATTTGTCATGCTCAAATTCTTAATTTCTGGGAGAGGAAAATCCAGATAATCAGCTCATGTCAAGATGCTCCACCTGATTTGGTGTACATTGACCGTAATGATTAGATTAGGTGTTTTGCTCTTTGGCAAATGAACAAAATGAATATACCTCCTGTGCTATGGACTAATACAGCACCTGTCCATCAACTCGTTTCTATTTTCATTTTCATTATTTTTAATTTTTAATTTTTGTGGATGTATAGGTATATATATTTATGGGGTACATGAGATGTTTTGATATAGACATGCAATGTGAAATAAGCACCTCATGAAGAATAGGTTATCCATCTCCTCAAGTATTTATCCTCCGAGTTACCAACAATCCAATTATCGATTAGATTAATATATGGTTGGCTCTTAAGAAATAAAAAACATAAGGTTTCACTGACATACACCAAGCTAACAGGAGCATTATAAAACACAAATTACCAACAAATGAAAAACTTTCCATGCTCACGGTTAGGAAGAATCAATACTGTGAAAATGGCCATAGTCCCCAAAGTAATTTATAGATTCAATGCTATCCCCATCAAATACCATTGACTTTCTTCATAAAATTGGGAAAAAACTACTTTAAATTTCAGATAGAACCAAAAAACACCCTACATAGCCAAGACAATCCTAAGCAAAAGAAATAAAGCTGGAGGCATCACACTACCAGACTTCAAACTATGCTACAAGGCTACAGTAATCAAAGAAGCATGGTATTTGTACCAAAACAGATATATAGATTAATGGAACAGAGCAGAGGCCTCAGAAATAACACCACACATCTACAACCATCTGATCTTTGATAAGGCTGACAAAAGTAAGCAATGGGGAAAGGATTCCCTATTTAATAAATGGCGTTGGGAAAACTGGCTAGCCATAAGCAGCAAGCTGAAACTGGATCCTTTCCTTACACCTTATACAAAAATGAACTCAAGGTGAATTAAAGACTTAAACATAAGCCCTAAAACCATAAAAACCCTAAAAGATATAATAGGTATTACCATTCAGGACATAGGCATGGGCAAAGACTTCATGAGTAAAACACAAAAAGCAATGGCAACCAAAGTCAAAATAGATAAATGGGATCTAATTAAACTAAAGAGCTTCTGCACAGCAAAATTAACTATTATCAAAGTAAACAGGCAACCTACGAAATGAGAGAAAATTTTTTCTATCTACCCATCTGACGAAGGTCTAATATCCAGAATCTACAAAGAACTTAAACAAATTAACAAGAAAAAAACAACCCCATCAAAAAGTGGGCAAAGGATATGAACAGACACTTCTCAAGGGAGACATTTAAGCACCAACAAACATATGAAAAAAAGCTCATCATGCTGGTCATTAGAGCAATGCAAATCAAAACCACATTTAGATACCATCTCACACCAGTTAGACTAGTGATCATTAAAAAGTCAGGAAACAATAGATGCTAGAAAGGATGTGGAGAAATAGGAATGCTTTTACCCTGTTGGTGGGAGTGTAAATTAGTTCAACCATTGTGGAAGACAATGTGGTAGTTCCTCAAGGATCTAGAACTAGAAATACCATTTGACCCAGCAATTCCATTACTGGGTATATACCCAAAGGATTATAAATCATTCTATTATAAAGACACATGCACACGTATGTTTACTGTGGCACTGTTCACAATACCAAAGACTTGGAACCAACCCAAAGGCCCATCAATGACAGACTGAATAAAGAAAACAGGGCACATATACACCATGGAATACTATACAGCCATAAAAAAGGATGAGTTCATGTCCTTTGCAGGGACATGGACAAAGCTGGAAACCATCATACTCAGCAAACTAACACAAGAACGGAAAACTAAACACCGCATGTTTTCACTTATAAGTGGGAGTTGAACAATTAGAATGCACAGACACAGGGAGGGGAACATCACACATGGTAGAGCCTGTGTGGGGTTGGGAGGCAAAGGGAGGGATAGCATTAGGAGAAATATCTAATGTAGATGATGGGGTGATAGATGCAGCAAACAACCATGGCACATGTATACCTATGTAACAAACCTGCACCTTCTGCACATGGACACCAGAACTTAAAGTATAATAAAAGAAAAAAACCACAAATTAAAGTGAAAGTCTATTAAACAATTTTGAAGTTGGCAAATGCCAAAAAGTTGTGGAAGAAATAGAACTTACCATCTACACTAGAAGCCAATCACCACCCCTCCTTCTAATTAAAAAGTCTAATCTGACTTTTAAAGTAATTATTTACTTGTTTTTCATGATAGCTTTATCACTAGAGTATAAATCCTTAAATAGTATAGTTACTTGTTTTAGAAACTTCTCTCTCTCTCTCAATCTCTCTCTTCTTTTGGTCCACTCCTCCCTCCCCTCCTACAATCTTCCTACAATCTATATGCTAAAGAACTGGGTTATTTTACTTGTAGTATCTACAGGATGTCTTTTTCTATTGTAGCTCTGTAGTGGAGTTTCAGGTTTCATTGTTTTCTGTATTTCCTGTAAATTGCAAATTACATATAAAAAATTGATCATATTCTGATTAATTTTTAGAAAATTACCTCATAGTTGGCGTTGTTTTCTTCAGTCAGGAGGTTCATAGAGCTGTCCTTCATTCTGCAAGTTTACCAGCAATTGATGCTCAAAGCCTATTGGGCATTGCAAAAAGGTAATATTCTAATTTGATCATTGCTTCTTCAATTATTAGCTAGCATATACCTATGAAAAGATATTTTTCTGCATCTTCTATGTAATTACCTAGTAGACAAACTCTTAACTTAGAACAACTTAGTTCTTTTCCTTATTTATTGGCTTCGAAATATTTATTTAGTTTTATGCCAACTTCTAAAGGTGACCAATTAATTTCTTTATGAAGTCCATTTTGAACTCACACATTTAGACATACTTGCTGTGTGCCAAAACGTTATAGTTATTGACCTACTGACTGATAAATTGTCCCCTCTTTAGACACTGGGCCTCTTTAAACTAGCTCCTAAGTCCATTAGCCATGACCCTTTTAGTCTCTGATAGCTTCAGTGCTATCTGCAGTGACAAGATGTTTCTGGATTATCTTGAAAACACTGACCCAGATCTTCAGAATCACACATTACTCCAAGATGCCTTTATTTGTTTGTTTGTTTGTCTTAAGAGGAAAGTTTTTTTTACTAAGCTCCATTTGGACTTCAGGAATGCTCATTACTGTTAGACTAGCCATTATTTTAGCATTTTCAATGGGCAGATCTAGAACACACACATACATACATACTTTCAAAGAGAAAATTCTTCATGACCTGAAAATAGTATAACTTTCAATTTCAAAATGGCAGAGTATTGACATAAGCTCATTTTTTAGTATCTGTATCTAATTTCTCTACTCTGAGAATGTGCTCTTCAAGATCCCTAGAGAAGATAAATAAAATGCTACATAATTATGTACCTGTGGCATCCCATGTGTTACATTCACAACAATCTCAGAATTACAATACCAATATTAACATCACCAATCAAAGTAATTATTTAAAGTAGTTCAACAAAGATTTTTGCTTATGTTTTCCCACTTCTCCCTCAATTTTTGCATATTTACATTATCAGAGCCTATCAGCGTGACATACTACATTGTTTTCAAATAGTCCTCATTTTTTATTAGTTGTATGAGCAAATGTTTTATTAACCATCATCCCCAGTATTCATGTCAATGTGTCCTTCATTATTTTCTCTGGAATTCATGTTCTAGTAAACGTCACAGAAAGGATTTACAGGAACAATGTTTTCTAAATTATTGGATACAGATAAAAGCGGGCTTTACAATGGGAAGTCAACTTGGCTTAATTTTTGGTTCCCATTTTCTGTCTACGAATATCTTAACCTGATTATAATGCATTATAAATACGTAACAAAATTTCACAATTATCCCCTAAATTAGTACAAATGAATTGTTTTCAAAAATATAAAAGAATTGAAGAAAGTGCAGTCCTCTAATTCTCTTGATATAAAGTATTGCTATTTAAAAGCTGATAAAAATCTGAGTTTCTTCTCTTCTAAGAAACTGGGTGACTTTCCTGAATATTTATTTGTGCTTTTTCTTTAGTGCCTGATAATTTTACTTTAATATATATTGATATCAGTTTTTCTGAGCCAGTTTTCTCTAATACAATGTATTCTTTCAAACCGTAATTTGAAATATATATATCTTTTAATTTTAGGAGAGTTGGTGGGTTTTGTTTTGTTTTAAAATTATATCATTTAGTGACTGTTCTGTTTCCAGCCTTTTTATTGGAGAAAAAGGGAAGCTGACAGCATTACTGTAGTACCTACTTTGAATTTTTTGCTTACTGTTTTTCTCAAATACTTTTATCATTTTAATTATTTTTTACTTCTTAAATCTTTCTTATTTTCAATTTCTATTTCTCCTCTTGTGGCATCAATCTCTTTGTTAAATTGTGGGTAGGCATTTGTACCTTGTTAAGGGCCCTGCAACCTTCACTGGTGTGTTCTGATGCCTTAAAAAGTTCATAACATAAACTAAGTAAACATTTGGGCCATGAAATTATGAATGCTAGATGTTAAGATTATATTTCTGACTCCATACAACTTTAAAAAAAATTGGTCAATTAAATCAAAATGTTCAGGCTTAATATTTACTTTATTATGGCCCATGGTGGGTAAGGGGCAAATATAGTGAGTAAATGAAAAGTAACCACACAAAGAAACATTAACTTAAAAAACAAAACATTGAGAAAAGTCAGAATACCTTGAATTCTTAACTTATAAAGATACAGGGTGAGGAATTTGGTGACTAGTAAAGCTAGTTTTAAAAAAAATGTGAATTCAAATTGAAAGAATAATGCTTAACTTTTCCTAGGAGGAAATGTGGAAGGGAAAAGATAAAAGATGGCATGATCCTTTTTTCCTTTTTCTTTTTTTTTTGGGCCATGAAACCTTTAAGTTCAATAATGCCTTTCTGTATATTTTCAGCTGCTGCACAAACATTCCATTTTGTCTTTTCCTTAGTAATATTTTAAAATTAAACTCAGAATTTTTTCCCTCTCCTATTAAGAAATGTGTTTACTTTCTCCCAAGAGAATAGAGCAAATGCTGGAAGACTGAAGTACCCAGCTTGCAAAGTTGACAGTCTATTCACCACTCAAGATAATTTAGGCATCACTGATATCATGGTTAACTTTACAGTGTAAGAATTATTTGTTTGCTGTAGTATATTAACAAAGACAACATTTTCTGAATATTTGTAGTGTTCATCTTTTTCATTTAACATTGTCACTACCTTAAGAAAACATCTGTCCAACTTAACCAATTTTGTCACTAAAGAAGAGGAGGAATAAAAAGGAGAAAGAGAAAAAAAGAGTTAAGTCTATTCGAAATAAATTTCAAAACTCTAAACTGTTTCAAAAATGACTTGTCTTAACTTTAGATTATTGATCTCATTTATATTTCATCAAAAGTAATACAAAACTAGAAAGCACTAATTTCTCTAAATGAAGCATTGAAAGACAGTTTTCAGGAAACATTAAAATCATGGCTCTCATACAAATATAGACATTAACATGCCTTAAAGATTTTATTCTGCTCATTTGACATGAGAGAACCAAGCAAATGTTATTATTGCTTTAAAAGAGAACAAGTTCAAATGAAATAAAGGAATGCTATTTTGACTTGCAAATGAGGACAAAAGCAGATTTTCTAGAATGGAGAAAATCGACTAAAATCATTACCAAACAGGACACAATCTATGTATCCATGTGTTACCTACCTACAACTAATAAATAATTGCAAAGTAGTTCAAAGACAATAATCCGAGTTAGAATCACAGACAGAGCATAGTTTTCCATTGAAACACACATCCACAAATTCTATAGTAATTCCTTAGGGAGCATAATACAAAGAAGAGGCAATAATTCATAATCTTTACATTTAGTATATTACATGTCACTAATTTTTGTTTATTTTCAAAGAACACCAAAGCCAGGTTTCTACTTGAAGTTTTTTATTTTATTTTATTTTTATTTTTTTATTTTTTTTTTGAAAGAAAGAAAAAGAGAGGAAAGAGAGTGAGAGTGAAAGAAAGAAAAAAAAAGAATGTAAGAGAGAAAGAAAGAGGAAGAGAAAGAGGGAGAGAGAACGGGATTCTTGTTCTATTGCCCAGGCTAGAATGCAGTCTAAAAATGTGTATTAAAAACCTCTTTTATGCCAATAA
>CAUYLG010003595.1:0-30032 GCA_963573385.1 Cacajao melanocephalus
TCTAGCCTGGGCAGTAGAACAAGAATCCTGTTCTCTCTCCCTCTTTTTCTTCCTCTTTCTTTCTCTCGTACATTCTTTTTTTCTTTCTTTCACTCTCACTTTCTTTCCTCTCTTTTCCTTTCTTTCAAAAAAAAAAAAAAACAAAACAAAAAGATTAAAAATATAGACAAAAAATAAGAAAATTTATCTATTCAGAGGAAAGAAAATAATCAAATATTTCCTGAAGAACTATTCAGGAAATTTCCCAGAACATAGAAATATTAGTTTCCACATGGAAAATGTTCCCTGAGTGTCCAGTAAATTGTAAGAAAATAGACCCACATCAAGGTGTATCACCATAAATTTTCAGAACTTTGTGGACAAAGAAATTTCCAAGAGAGAAAAAGATGGTCGCATATGAAAGATTAAAGTCAGCATGGCATTGGATTTACCAGTAGCAACAATGAAATCTAAAAAAGTTTTTCTATCTAGAATTTTATACTCAAGTGGTGGTGGGCATCGTCTGAAACGGCCTTTGTTATTCTTTGCCTCCTGGAATTCTTGACCATGTACAATCTCTTTCCTTTGAAATATAGGCAGGATCCTGGTCCTAGGGATAGAAGTGTGTCATGTTAAAGCTCTAACCCTCCAGTGTGGCTATATTTGGAGTAGGAAGTATTAAGTTTAGGCCAGGTACCATGGCTCATGCCTGTAATTCCAGCACTTCAGGAAGCTGAGGTGGGTGGATGACCTGAGGTCACTAGTTCAAGACCAGCCTGGCCAACATGGTGAAATCCTGTCTCTACTAAAAAATACAAAAAATAGTGGGTGTCACCATGCCTCTAGTCCCAGCTACTCAGGAGGCCGAGGCAGGAGAGTTGCTGGGAGCCTGGGAGGCGGAGGTTGCAGTGAGCCAAGATTGTACCACTGCACTCCAACCTGGGAGATAGGACAAGACTCCATCTCAAAAAAATAATAATAATAATAATTAAGCTTAAATGAAGTCATAAAGGACCCTGATCTGATAGGATTAAATCCCTTAAGAAACACTAGAGAATTCTCTCCCTCCCTTCACCATGTGCGAACACAGCAAGAAGGCAGCTGTCTGCAAGCCAGGAAGACAGCCCAGACCAGAGCCCAACCATGCTGACACCCTGATCTCAGACTTCCAGCCTCCAGAACTTTAAGTAAATAAAATCTGTTATTTAAGCCTCCCAGTATATGGTGTTTCGTTATGGCAGCCCAGGCCTATTGTGACATCTAGTGACTCACTTCTAATAAACTGGGGACAGCAAAAGTGTTGGACTGTAACTTCTGAGATTAGGCTACAAAAAGGCTCTGACTTCCTCTTGCTGGTCCTGTCTTTCTTTCTCACTTGCTCACTTTGATAGAAGCTGGCTGCCATGTTGTTCACTGCCCTGTGGAGAGGCCCATGCGGCAAGGAACTGAGAGTGACCTCCAACAGCCAGTGAGAAACTAAAGCCCTCATCCCAACAACCTATGAAGAACTGAATCCTGAAAACTGCCACGAGTGAGCTTGGAAGCAGATCCTCCCTCAATCCAGTCTTGATGACGGCAGCCCTTGCTGACTCTTTGACCACAGCCTGTGCGACACTCAACCAGAGAACGCAGCCAGATTCCTAATCACAGAAACTAGAAAATAAAAAAATGCTTGTCACTTTTAGCTACTTCACATTTGGGGCAGGGGACAAATATGCACAACATACAATTATCAAATGTATAGTTAAAGACAATTTCAAATATTCAAGGTTTCAAAGAATTTACCTCCCTTGCTCTCGTTTTTCTTAGAAACAAACACATGGAATTAGGAAAACATGGGAGCCAAACATGAGACAGGGAAAGGGAATCCCCAGGATGAGTTTAAAAGGAGAGACTCCAGGACATCAGCTGAGTGACAGTTTTAGGAATCAACAAGGTCAAGGTAGAGCACAAAGATGTATACATATATATATATAACCTTATACACACACACACACACACACACACACATACATAAAGTTAAGGAAACATGTGGACAGATATGCATATATACTTTATGGCCCCAAAACTTTATTTCTCCAAGTTTTATTCCAGAGAAATGCTGACCAACATGTTCAGGAGATAGCTCAGTGCAAGTCCTCTGAGAAGGAGGTGCCAAGATAAGACTGGACACACAAATGATTTATTGTGAGAAATATCTACGAAGAATCAAGGGAAAAGGAGCAAAAGAAAGCGGAAGACCCTTCAGACTATGAAAAAGTTGTGATGTCTGTAAGAGAGGGAAGGAATGATTAAGTAGGAAGTACTTTAGAGCAGAGAGCAGTTCTGAGCAAATTTAAAACAGGTCCCTGGGGAGTAGCCCAGCCAAAGTTGCCCTGGAATCACATATCAGGCCCAGTTACAGTACCCCTGCCATGCTGTCACTGGCTGAGAACAGCATGGTAGAAGTGTGGCCTGACTGTATTGGACCCAGAGGTGTGGTAGCTGGAACATCAGTCACCTCCGTTTCCACAGCAGGGTCTTTCCAAGGGCAATGGCCACCCCTGGAGGCATGCATTAAGAATTTTCTTTGCCAATGAGAACACACGAACACAGGGAGGGGAACATCACACATCGGGGCCTGTCGGGGAGTTGGGGACAAGGGGAGGGAGAGCATTAGGACAAATACCTAATGCAGGCAGGGCTTGAAACCTGGAAGACGGGTGATGGGAGCAGCAAATCACCATGGCACATGTATACCAATGTAGCAAACCTGCACCTTCTGCACATGTATTCCAGAACTTAGTAAAATTTAAAAGAAAAAAAAGAATGTTCTTTGCAAAATTGGTTGTACCAGCAAAGTAAACAACCTCAATGGTCAAGTGGTAAACAGGTAACAAAATAACTACATATCCACATTGTAGAATATCAAAAAGCATTTAAAAGGAAACAGCTACATCTATAAGTACTAAACTGAACAGATATCCATGACATCATTAAGTGAAAAATAGCAAAAGAAATTGCAGAATTATTCTTTCTCCTGTGATGACAAACAAGCCTCGTTTAATTACAAAAACCATGTTCCTTACAATGACACATAATTCTATCTGATAAACATTCTATTTTTTCCTCCTCTTTGTGTTTTTTAAAAAATTCTTTAAATTTTAAGCAAGTTTACAAACATGGCATTCTGCTTTAGCTGTCTTTGGTAAACCCATGAATTGATGTGCTAATTGATTTATTTGTCATCATTACCTTTCCATTTTTCTCTTAGCCACTGTTTGACTGAGGCCTTTGAAAATATATTTCAATAGAAGTTTCTATCTTTCAGGGGAAAAGAATCAGCCATTGACATCAATGGCCCTTCACAGCTTTGTTTGTTTGTTTGTTTGTTTGTTTTAAAAGACAGAGTCTCACTCTGTCACCCAGGCTGGAGTGCAGTGGCACGATCTTGGCTCACTGCAGCCTTCACCTCCCAGGTTCAAGTGATTCTCCCACCTCAGCCTCCTTAGTAGCTGAGATTATAGACACCTGCCACCATGCCTGGCTAATTTTTATATTTTTAGTAGAAATGGGGTTTCACGCCATATTGGCCAGGCTGGTCTTGAACTCCTGACCTCATGTGATCTGCCCACCTTTGCCTCCCAAAGTGCTGGGATTATAGGCGTGAGCCACCGCACCCAGCCCACAGCTTTGTTCTTAGTCCGTAGCCTGACTTCCACTTCTGAAATCTTATTCTTTCCCTTTGTCCATTCTTCTTAGGAACAAGATATTCATATTCTTTGGGGGTCTTTGCACCCTAAAAGTAATGTACTTTGTCTACAAAAAAATATGCTGTGTCTTGGTGAGTTCACCGTGATTTTTTTAGGTTGGTAGGTTGCTTGGTTGGTCTCCCAGTACCTTGGAAGCAGCTGCTCTGGGTCGCTCCCTTCTTCCCTCTGATGGTCTTTACCACATGTTCCCTTCTCTGCTAATCATGGCCCATTGTCCACATCCCCCAGGTGGCTTCCTGGTGTAAGTGGCCAAGAACTAGAGTCATTTTAACTTAGAATGAATCATGGATAACACAAGTCCTGGCATCAGACCTCCCAGGCTTTATATCTTGGCTCTGTTGTTTACTAGCTGAATGACTTAAGCCAAGTTAGCTAATCAGCCTTCACCTGAAAATAGGACCAGTAATAGCAATTATCTCCAAAGGGTATTTTGGGGATTAAATGAGAAAAATTCATATAAACTGCTTAGAGCTCAGCTGATCAGCTAGCCTCAGAACCAATCCTTAACAGTACTGGACATGAAACAACTAAATTTTCAGAAGCAGGATCCTGGTGCGAGACAAGAACGTGCTTTGCATTTCTTTAAAGCAAAAAGCTTATGGTTGGTCTCCTAACTTAGCAATAGGCAGTGGGAACAGTTCCAGACACCTGCAAAGTGACCAAATTCTAGTTCTTAGATTTGTAGAGACCTGGACGCAGTTAAGAGGACCATGACTCAGCAGAGTGGCTCTCACTCTGCCAAGTCAGAATGTCACCATTACCGAATCTCAGCAGGAAACAAAATCCAGGGTTCCTTAAGTTCAGTGAATTCCAAGTAATTAGAATTGAGAGCAAAGGATTGGGCTTTTAACACAACATGTTTATAACATTTGTCACTGAAGTAGGTCAGCTGCTTACAGGGACCATAAATAGTTCTGTCACTTCCCAATTTCCCCATCTCACATGTTTAAAAGTTTCTTTTTGAGATCAAAACAATAAAAACAGAGAGCTCAGAAGATGATATATGACAAGATGTTAAGCAACTATGAATGACCTTTTAATACATACGCTCGCTTAGTCATGGCTCTCAGATGGTCAGCCTTTCAAGTTGGAATTACAAATAATTCCCTCTGTCAGCGAGTCACAAACAACCCACTTATCAAAAATTGTCAAATAAATCTGTCACTCAATGGGGGTTGCAAGGCATTTGTAAATGTGGCAGAATTCCCAGTGTAACAAGCCCCCCAGCACCCTTGACTGTCTCTTCGAGGAGAAAGAGCAAATGATTGAACAGTTGCCGGAGACTAAGGCAGCCAAGGGGTCGACGGAAGCCAAGAGGGCCAGCTGCAGGCTGCAGTCTCAGCACTTGGCCAGCACACACAGGCGCTGTTCATTCTCAGGGTCCCACCTGTCAGCCAGGCTGTGCAGGTGTTAGCTGAACAGTGCTTTTGCCTCTCTGGCCACTCCATCATTCCTAAATAGAAAGGACTGTGAAAGTGGGACAAGAACAGCCATCTGGAGTCATAGACTTTCTGAACTTTTAACCCCGAAGAATCCTTAAAGATCATCTACCTTACCTCCTCCACCTTCCACCTTCCTTCATTTCAGAAGAAAATGGTGCCCTGCAAAGATCATAGGATTTGCCTGGGATTAGTAAAGGCAGAAGTCAGAATTTTTCCTGGACCTCTCAACCCCAGCCATTTATTGAGCACTGCAGGAGACAGTCAAGCAAGGGAGGAGATCCAATCTGTCTTCAAAGATGTCCTCGCATGTTTCAATGTGAAGGGCCTGGCATACCATGCATGCTCACAAAATGACAGTGCCCACCCTTCCCCTAAGTAAGCAAAGTGAATTCTAGCTGGTAAAGTACCACTTAACAAATGTAGTGTCAAAGAAATTTGAAATAGACTGTTAACCCGCATTTTTAGTCAAAAAAAAAAAAAGTCATTGAAATAAGCTATTAAATCTTTAGATCCACTTATAGAACTTTGTCTTTTGGCAATCATTGGAATTTTGAAAAAGTTTCTAACTCTGATTCACCAAAATAAATATGAATGTGAGCAATCTGACCAAAAGTGTTTCAGAGCAGGTGCTTGCCATTTGAAATGGTCCTCCAGAAAGTTCTCGCCTGAAATATATTTTTAAGCCCTCCTTTTTCCTGGTCCTTCAGGCGTATTTTGTCTTTCTCTTCCTCTTGAGTTCTCATATGATCATATGTTGCGTTCATTTTCTCTCTCCCTCACCTAGCAGGAGGATTTATAGGGTGTCCAGTGAAAACACGGGCTTAAGAATCAAACTCTCAGATCTAGATTTCCAGTTGGGGGGCTTGGATGAGTTGTTTAAAGTCTTAATTTCTTCATCTCTAAGATGGGAATAGTGATAGAGCTATTGCTAGTTTATCAAATTATGTAAGGATTAAATTAAAACAATGCCACTGAGGTATTCAGGAGTTTACTATGTGTTGGGAAGAATACTAGACCCCAAAGATACAGTAATAATTAGTGATCAATGCCCCAGTGAGATCCTAGTGCAAGAGAATAACAAGCCCTAAGCCCTAAACAAATAATCACAAAAAAAAAATACACAAAAGCAACTCATCTCCACAAGAGGCAAAGGGACTGAAAAGGAAGAAGATGCCAACAGGAATTTTCAGAACATGTGCATAAAGCAGAGGGAGCAAAAGAACCACACTTTCTTCCCTGGAGGCTTTATCTGGGTCAAGCACTGAGCTGGTAAGACCCACAATTGCAGATGGATTGTATCAGCATCCCTAGGATCTATTCTTATCCAAACTCTTCCCAGGAAACTGGGCAAGGGTTCCCTAAAAGTGGAAAAGGAGTCCACACTTTGTTCCCAAACCACTTAAGGGACCCATCCCATGTTCTCACCTGGACACAAAGGGAGGCTGCTGCTCACCTGAATGATACCCATGAGCTCATCCCATGGCCCTTTTCCTGCCTTAAGGAAAAGTAAGTGGGATAATGACACAGATCAGGAGAATGAAGAAGGTGGGGGCAACTGGGTTACCTAGGGGCCCAAAAGGCCATTGCTTTTGGGAAGGTGGCCCAAGCAGAGTCATGAAAAACTCTGTAAGTGCTTCAAAGAGCAGCCTCACCAGGAGGGCCTGCAGGAAAAGCAAACACTGCAGCGAAGTTTTTTGTTGTTATTTGTTATTGCTGTTTTTTTTATAAATCTCTGAACCATTCTACTTTGTTGTGACAAACAACTAAATTAAGCTTTTAAAAATAAAATATACCCAAATGAAAGGGAATCGTTATTCAACTACTGGGGAAGACAGGGGACTTCTTTTGGGCAGAGCATCTTTCCATGCCTCTTTCTGCTTCTAATTTCTCTGCTTCAGGACCAGGAAATGTGTCCATCCCTTGGATGGCCCTGTTCAAGAGAATTCCCTGGCAACCTGCTCTCAGGAGCTGACTTTGGAAGTCACCCAGTCCTCTGCAGCTGCTCTCCAAGGCCCACAGGCATGGAGTGGGGAAAGGTCAGGCGAAGTGGGACTGCTTGTGGCCCTGCCTTACTTTAGCATCACTCTGGGTCCAAGGAACGTCCAGCAGGAGCATATTCCATGAGCCCAGATTCCAGAACAAGTGTGTTTTCACAATGATTCCTGTCAACTCCCCTTTAAACTGACAGAATGCATGTTTCTGATGGCCAGAGGCCAGTCAACGCTGAACAGAGAGAGTGTGTGAGTGAGTGAGAGTGTGTCTGTATGTGTGTGTGTGTGTGTGTGTGTGTGTGTATGTGTGTTAAAGACAGAGAGC
The DNA here is from genome assembly GCA_963573385.1 of Cacajao melanocephalus. Classification (NCBI taxonomy): domain Eukaryota; kingdom Metazoa; phylum Chordata; class Mammalia; order Primates; family Pitheciidae; genus Cacajao; species Cacajao melanocephalus. The sequence goes on from CAUYLG010003595.1 coordinate 7,490, forward strand.
CTGAAAGAATCCTGGTACAAGGCTACTGCTTTTTTAATAAATGTAGAGCTGACTCCATGACAAGAAAGCAAATCAGAAGAGGCAGGAAGGGTAGCTGAGAAAGCAAATGACACAGAAAGCTGAAGCCTTCTTTCTGCCACACCAGAGGCATCGGTTCCAGGGAAGTGAAGTGTGGCCATCTTAACACTGACAGAAAGATCTTGTGACACCTCTCACTGTCACATTTGTTCTTTCACGACACTCTGTTGGATTCAGTAACTCCCATCTAACAAATAAGGATGTCTCCCGAGTCAGTGAGAGCTCCCTCAAGCCAGACCCAAATCTAACATCACACCCACACAATCCACTAGACCATCCTCATCCTAGGACCTAAACATCTTGCCTGATGTGCTTCACAAACCTAGATGTGGTTCCAGTTTCAACCCCGACATGTAAAGAGTTTCAAATATATCATTTCCTCCCTTATAAGTCAAAGCTGGACAAAGTAAAAATCAACGCTTTTCTTGGACCCATCAGAATACAGGTCACAGAGAAAACCACCCACTTGAAATATGGACTGATGTATCCAGAGGCATACAGATCTCTGGAAATTAAAATCTTAGAAACTAAGATTTATTTACCTGAAGCAGAAGTCATGGGAGGCAGAAACTAAGAAGAATATTTAAATGGTAATTTGGATGAACTGCTGAAGACAGTGTGAGCTAGCATGAGGGGCCAGAAACTTCTGGGGCCATACCTATGATGGGCCTCACCCTTTCATGAACTTGCCCTCCAGGAACCCTACCATGTTCTCTTATTGAGAATCTGAGAAAGACTTTTTGTGGCCCTGGTTAGCAGTAGGGGAAAGAGACCCTTAAGTGATGGCTTTGAGTGATGGTGAAATATACTCAGAGCCTTCTGCATAACAAGTACCTACTCTCCAGGAACAAAGGACTTTGCCACAGCCTCATCCCAGCTGAGAGAAGAAAAGTCCTCCCACTCTGGCCCTCTCTATAGCTCCTGTATCACCTAAGGGGGAAGAAAACATGGTCAAAAGGGGTCAGGGCTCTAAGAACATAGATCATTAATGCTGCAGACATGGGGTAGGTAGTAGGGAACTATACCACAGGAGGAGAGATGGAAACATCTGCAAAGGTCACAGCTCAAAGACACAGACCCACTTAAAGAGACTTAATCAAAACATTATAGAAAACTTTACCTCCTCACAACCTACAACAAGGTTCCAGTATAAAAAGAGTGGATTACAGAGAAAAGAGTTTAAGATACAGACTCTGAATAAACAGATGCTCCAAAGCCCAGAGGAGAGACAAAAACGGACACCAGAAGAATTCGAAGCTTCTTATACCTGTAGTTACAACAAACACTAAGCACAGTCCAACTCCTACTGAGACTGACATAAAATCTCACACCAAAGGTGATTTACTTCAGTTCCTATTACCAAACACAACATATCCAGCTTTCAACAAAAAAATTACAATGCATGCAAAGGCAAGGAAAAACAGTCTAAAGAGACAAAGCCATCATGAGAATGACACTCATATAAAACAGATGTTGGGATTATCAGATAAAGAATATTAAATAATTATGATTGCAATGTTAAGAACTCTAATGGAAAAAGCAAACAACATGCAAGATGAATAATGTAAGCAGAAAGATGGAAACTCTAAAGAGAAAGTCAAAAGAAAATGCTAAAAATCAAAAACACAGTGATCAAATTGAAGGATCCCTTTGATAATACCATCAGTAGACTCAGAGCCAAAGAAAAAATGAGTGAACTTGAAGACAAAGTCAATACAAATTTCTCATGCTGAAATGCAAAGAGAAAAAAGAAAAAAATTTATATATATATATATATATATATATATATAATTTTTTTTTTTAGATGGAGTCTCACTTTGTTGCCCAGGCTTGAGGGCAGTGGTGTGATCTCAGCTCACTGCCACCCCTACCTCCAGGGTTCAAGCAATTCTCCCTTCTCAGCTTCCTAAACAGCTGGGACTACAGGTGCATACCACCATGCCCAGATAATTTTTACACTTTTAGTAGAGAAAGGGTTTCACCATGTTGGCCAGTCTGGTCTCAAACTCCTGACCTGAAGTGATCTGCCTGGCTCAGCCTCTCAAACTGATGGTATTACAGGTATGAGCCAATGCACCTGGCCTAAAAATAAATTAACAATAAAAATATAAGGCATCCGAGGACTATGAGACAATTTCAAAAGTATAACATGTATGCAATTGGAATACCAAAAGGAAAATAAAGAATAGAGCAGGAGAAATTCAAACTAATAATGGCCAAGAATTTTCTAAAACTAATGTCAGACACCAAACAACAGATCTAAGAAGCTCAGAGACTACTACATAAAATTTAAACACACACACACACACACACGCATATAGGTGCTCCTCGACTTACAATAAAGTTTTCTCCCAATAAACTCATAAGTTGAATATATTGTAAGTCAAAAATGCATCTAATACACCTAACCCACCAAACTTCATAGCTTAACTTAGCCTACCTTAAATGTACACAGAACAGTTACATTAGCCTAAAGTTAAGCAAAATCATCTAATAAAAAGCCTATTTTATAATAAAATGTTGACTATCTAATGTAATTGGTTGAATACTGAAAGTAAAACACAAAATGGTCTCCAGGCTATTCTACAAAAACCTCTTTAAGTGGCAGCTCTGCTTTACTGGAAGTTGATCCTGAAGCACTATCTTTGACCAACACCTAACTGCCATTTTAGACATCATTTCTATGGTCAAATCCATCCCATATTTTCAGTTGCACATCTCCAAACAAGAGCTGTATGAGGAGGGCTGGGTAAACAAAGACCCCGGGTATATATTTACTGGGACAAATTGATGTGCTCATCATTTTCCTAAGAGTATTCTTCAATATACCTGATCAGATATCTCCGAGTCAAACTCTGTAGATCAGTAAGTATTTTAGAATGGTGCCATGAACTGAAACCACTCTCTATTTTAATACCACCTGACCATCCACAAATGCAGTGAATGATGTAAGTCAGGGACTGCCCGTACCGAAGTCCTGATAACAACCATGGTTTAAAAAGCCATCCAACAGATTCCTAAATCTCACCTGCCCGTGGGGAGCCAGGGTGGCTGCTCTCCCCTGTAACAGTGACACCACATCCCCACAAGATGTTGGCTTCCCAACTTGGCTGCCCAAAGTTTGATTGCTCACAGACCAGCAAGTTTTCCAGATTAACTCAATACCCTACTACTACATGCTTCTGAAACTGGAGTAGGCACAGACTAAATTCTGTGCAGGGAGGATGCAAAGAGAATATCCTTGGTACATCTTTTTGGAGTGTCAATTTCGCTGGAAGACTCTAAACAAAAATATTTAAGTAATTTTCAAGGATGCAGGACAAGATGGCTTGATGCAGCCAAGAAGTGCCACTCAAGAGAGACCAAAATATGGAGTAAACCAACATACTTCAAATACATCTTCAAAGAAAAAACGCTAAGAGTTGATAGAGAGACAATGTAGACACCAAGGCTGAAGAGAAAGGAAGCTGAGAACCCTGCACAAGGTTGCTGAGCATGACAACTACTTCCTGGCCCTGAACACTCACCCCTTCGCTAGAAGCTGAAGTGATGGCAGGGCAGCCTACTCTTGCTGTGGAACTCTGGGATCCTACCTAAAAGAGACTGCACAACCTCCACAGACATTTGAATTGGCAACGTGATCTTCCAAGAGACTAGGCAGAGACAGAGCTCCAGCATTAAGCCAGGGGAGGTGCATGCATGCATACAGGGAAGCTGCAGTAGAATATGGCCATAGATGTCCATCCCCTAGGGCTGTCTTACTCTGAGTAGCTCTAATTCCAGCTGACCACTGGTCCAGGAGACAGCAATACCATCTTTCCCACAGGACAGGGGCATATCTATTGTGCAGGCCTCCTGCCTGTCAGTCCCTCCCAAGGCCCCTGCCTGGCTGCTCCCACTGGAGCATGTGCATAGCACAGCCTCCACTGCCCAGCCTGAGTGCTTTGCCACTGGCCCCACCTGAGTGCTTTTACAGTGGCCTGGGAGCACTTTTGATCCCCCAGAGCAGCCAATGCTAGACCCCAAAGGGCTGGAGGATGGAGCTGAGGGCCCAGTGCCAACATCCCAGGGTTGTAGCACACAGCTCAGGAGTGCTGAGTTGAGACCTGTGAGACAAGTGAGATGCAGATTTATGGGCCAGCATGGGAGTGGAGCATGCCTCTCTCCACAAGGCCAGACAGGAAAGGGTGTAGCCTATCTGCCAGCCATGACCTCTGCCCAAGGGAGCTCACTGCCTGGAATGCATAACAAAGGAATGCATGCACTATGCCAGTGATCAGAGAGGGCTCCCCTAAGGCCCAGGAGTGAACCTGGCAAGAGGTCATCTCTTCCCACCACTCACCACAGAGCACTGTTGTGAACACACAGAAATAGAAAGGAGCCCTACCACTAACAACCTATCTGCCACCCATTACTCTTAAGCACCATCTACTGGATCACAGCCTAAATTACGACACTAAAAATATTCTGCCAGTATAAAAAACAATGAGTTTGTGTCCTTTGTAGAGACATGGATGAACCTGGAAACCATCATTCTCAGCAAACTGACACAAGAACAGAAAATCAAACACTACATGTTCTCACTCATAGGCTGGTGTTGAACAATGAGAACACATGGACACAGGGAGGGGAGCATCACACACTGGGGTCTGTGGAGGGGGGTGGAATAGGGCAAGGACACCAGGGGTGTGGAGTTGGGGAGAGAGCATAGGGAGAAATGCCAAATATAGGTGATAGGGAGGAAGGCAGCAAATCACACTGCCATGTGTGTACCTATGCAACAATCTTGCATGTTCTTCACATGTACCCCAAAACCTAAAATGCAATAAAAAAAATATTCTGCCAGTATACATCACCTGTGAAACCCAGGACAAGAATCTAGCCATGAATAGAGGTCCTGTACAGAGCCTTGGCCTTCTGAGAGCACCCAGAAATTAAGCCAATTGACTATACTCAAGTTACACCACAGTTAAACCCTCAGAGGTAACAAAAAGTACAAAAACAAAATGCCCTTTCCAACAAAAGCAAATCCAAAAAGAAAAAGGAACACCAGCCTTCTCAGATGAGAATCAATACAAGGACTCTGACAATTAAAAAAGTCAGATTGTCCCGTTACCTCCAAACAAGCACACTAACTCCCCAACAATGGCTCTTAACCAGATTAAAATGACACAAATGGAATTCAAAATCTAGATAGCAAGGAAACTCATCAAGATTCAGGAGGAAGTTGAAACCCAATCCAAGGAACCCAAGGAATCTAGTAACTCCATCTCAAAAAAAAAAAAAAAAAAAAAAACCCACCGCCACCACAGACTTTAAACAGACTTAAAAGAAATTCCAACCAAAAATTTTGTATTCTGCCAAACCCCCTTCAAAAAGGCAAACATTATTAAGGGAATTTGTTACTACTAGACCAGCCTGACGAGACAAGAGATTCTTTCACGAAAATGAAAGAATGATACCCGATACACAGAAACACATTTAGGCACGTATCCCACAGACACTGTAAGGCAACTACACAATCAAGTCTACAAAACAACCAGCCAATAACATGACAGAATCAAAATCTCACATATCAATACTAACCGTGAATATAAACTGTCTAAACATCCCCACTTAAAAGACAGGAAGTTGCAAAGTGGATAAAAAGACAAGAGCCAACTGTCTGCTGTCTTCAAGAGATCCATCTCACATATTCTCACATATAACAACATCCACAGGCTCAAAGTAAAAGCGTGAAGAAAGATTTATCATGCAAATAGAAAGCAAAAAGAGCAGAAGTCACTATTCTTATCAAAGATAAAACAGACTTTAGGCCGGATGTGGTGGCTCACCCTATAATCCTAGCACTTTGGGAGGCTGAGATGGGTGGATCACCTGAGGTCAGGAGCTTGAGACCAGCCTGGCCAACATGGGGGATGAAACCCTACCTCTACTAAACATACAAAAATTTAGCCATGGTGATGGACACCTGTAATCCCAGCTACTCAGGAAGCTGAGACAGGAGAATCATTTAAACCCAGGAGGCAGAGATTTCAGTGAGCCCAGATCATGCCATTGCACTTCAGCCTTGGCAACAAAAGCAAAATTCCAAAACTCCATCTCAAAAAACAAACAAAAAAAACACCCAGACTTTAAACCAACAAAACTCAAGAAGAACAAAGAAGGGCATTACATAATGGCAAAGGGTTCGATTCAACAAGAAGACATCTCTATTCTAAACATATGCTCACTCAACATTGGATCACCCATATTTATAAAACAAGTTCTTGATCTACAAAAACATTTAGATAGCCACACATTAATAGTGGGGAGCTTCAACACTCCACAAACATTAGATAGACTATCAAGGCAGGAAACAAAGAAATTCTGGACTTAAACTGAATAGTTGATCAATCGGACCTAATGAACATCTACAGAATACTCCACCCAACAACCACAGAATATACATTTTTCTCATCTGCACATGGAACATATTCTAAGATCAACCATATGCTTGGCCATAAAGCAATTTCAATAAATTTTTTAAAAAAATCAAAATCATATCAACCATTCTCAGACCACAATGCAATAAAAATAGAAATCAATACCAAGAGGATCTCTCAAAACCATACAATTACATGGATTAGACAACTTGCTCCTGAATGACTTTTGGGTAAAGAATGAAATTAAGGCAGAAATGTAAAAATTGTTTAAAACTAATGAAAACAGGACAACATACCAAAATCTTAGGGATACAGCTAAAGCAGTGTTAAGAGAAAAGTTTATACTGCCAATGCCTACATCAACAAGTCAGAAGTATTTCAAATTAACAACATATCTGGAGGAACTGGAATAAAACAAATCATCCCCCAAACCAGTAGAAGATAAGAAATAACCAAAATCACAGCAGAACTAAGAGACTCAAAAATCTATACAAAAAGACCAATGAAACCAAAACTTGGCTCTCTGAAAGAGTAAACAAGATGAGTAGATAGCTGGATTTAAAAAGAGAGAAGATCCAAACAAGCACAATCAGAAATGACAAAGGTGACACATTACAACCGATTTGACAGAAATACAGAAGATCCTCAGAGACTATTATGAACACATTTATACACACAGATTAGAAGATCTGTAGGAAATGGAAAAATCCCTGGAAAAACACAACCTCCCAAGATTGAACCAGGAAAAAAGTGAAAACCTGAACAGACCAATAATGAGTTCAAAAACTGAATCGGTAATAAAAAGTCTCCCAATCAAAAATAGCCCTTGGCCAGATGGATTCCCAGTCAAATTCTACCAGATATACAAAGATAAACTGGTAAAATCCTACTGAAACTATTCCCAAAAATCAAAAAGGAAGGACTCCTCCGTAGCTCAATCTATAAAGCCAGCATAATCCCGATATCAAAATCTGGCAGAGACACAGTGAAAAAAGAAAACCTCAGGTGAATATCCCCGATAAACAGACACAAAAATCCTCAGCAAAATACTAGCAAACTAAACCCAGTAACATATCAGAAAGTTAATTCACCATTATCAAGTATGCTTTCTTCTTGGGATATAAGGCAGGTTCAGCACACACAAATCAATAAACATGATTCACTACATAAACAGAATTAAAAACAAAAAGTATATGATCATCTCAATAGATGCAGAAAAAGCTTTCAATAAAAGTCAACATCCTTTAATGACAAAAACCCTCAACTAGGCATCATATGAACATAACTCAAAATAATAAGAGCCATCTATGAAAAACCCACAGTCAACATCATACTGAATGAGCAAAAACTGAAACTATTCTCCTTGAGAACTGGAACAAGACAAGATGCCCACTCTCACTGCATCTATTCAACATAGTACTGGAAGTCCTAGCCAGAGCAATCAGGCAGAAGAAAGAAATAAAAGGCATCTAAATAGGAAAAGAAGATATTAAACTCTCTTCACTGACAATATGATTGCATACCTAAAAAACCCTAAAGAATCTGCCAAAAGGCCCCTGGAACTGATAAGTGACTTCAGTAAAGTTTCAAGATACATAATAAATGTCTAAGAATCAGTGGCATTTCTATACACCAATAACATTCTAGGTTAGTGCCAAACCAAGAACACAATTCCATTCACAATAGCCACCAAAATATGAAATACCTAGGAATACAACTAACCAAGGAGGTGAAACATCTCTATAAGGGGAACTACAAAACACTGCTGAAAAAAAAAAAAATCAGAGATGACACAAATAAATGGAAAAATATTCCATGCTCATAGGTTGGAAGAATCAATATCATAAAAATGACCATATGTCTAAAGCAATTTACAGTTTTAATGCTATTTGTATCAAACTACCAACATCATTTTTCACAGAATTTGAAAAAGCTATTCTAAAATTCATATGGAACCAAAAAAGGGACCAACTAGCCAAAGCAACTCTAAGTAAAAAGAACAAAGCCAGAGGCATCACATTACCTGACTTCAAACTACACTGTAAGACTACTGATATGGTTTGGCTGTGTCCCCGCCAAAATCTCATGTCAAATTGTAATCCCAATTCCCATGTGTCAAGGGAGGGACCTGGTGGGAGGTGATTGGATCATGGGGTGGTTCCCTCATGCTATTCTCATGATGGCGAGTGAGTTATCACGAGATCTGATGGTTTTATAAGTGTTTGATAGTTCATCCTCCACACTCTCTCTCCTCTCTCCTGACATCTTGTGAAGAAGGTATTTGTCTCTCCTTCACCTTCCACCATGATTTTTTTAAGTTTCCTAAGGCCTCCCCAGCCATGTAGAACTGTGAGTCAATTAAGCCTCCTTTGTTTATAAGTTATCCAGTCTCGGGTAATTTAAAGCAGTGTGAAAATGGACTAATACAGCTACAGAAACCAAAACAACATGGTACTGGTATAAAAACAGACACATAGATGAATGAAACAGAATAGAGAACCCAGAAATAAAGCTGCACACTTACAACCACCTGATCTTCAGCAAACTGGAAAAAAAATAAGCAATGGGGAAACGATTCTTATTCAGTAAATTGTGCTGGGATAAATGGCTAGCCATAGGCAGAAGAATAAAACTGGACCCCTTCCTATCACCACATAGAAATATTAACTCAAGATAAATTAAAGATTTAAATGTAATAGCCAAAACTAAAAATCCTGAAAGAAAAATCTAGGAAATGCCCTTCTCAATATTGGCCTTAGGAAAGAATTTATGGCTAAGTCCTCAAAAGCAATTGCAACAAAAACAAAAATTGATAATCGGGACCTAATTAAACAAAAGTTTCTGCACAGCAAGAGAAATTATCAAGGAATTAAACAGATAATCCACAAAATGGGAGAAAATATTAACAAATTATGCATTCAACAAAGGTCTAGTATCAAGAATCTATAAGAAACAAATCAATAAGCAAAAAACAAGACCCCATTAAAAAGTTGTGAAAGGACATGAGCAGACACTTCTCAAAAGACATACAAGCAGCCAACAAACATATGAAAAAATGCTCATCAGCACAAATTGTCAGAAAAATGCAAATCAAAACCACAGTGAGATACCAGCCCACACCAGTCAGAATGGCTGTTGCTAAAAAGCCAAAAAATAACAGATGTTGGTGAGGCTGTGGAGAAAAGGGAACACTCATACACTGTTGGAATAGAAATTAGTCCAGCCACTGTGGAAAGCAGTTTGGAGATTCCTCAAAGAACTTAAAACAGAACTACCATTTGACCCAGCAACCCCATTACTGGATATATATTCAAAAGAAAACAAATCATTCTACTAAGACGACGTGCACTTGCATGTTTACTGCAGCACTATTCAGAATAGTAAAGACATGAAATCAACCCAGGGGCCCATCAGCAGTGGACTGGATAAAGAAAATGTGGCATATGTACACCATGGAGTACTATGCTGTCATAAAGAAAAAAATCATGTCCTTTGCAGCCACATGGATGCAGCTGGAGTCCATTAACCTAAGTGAACTATGCAGAAATGGAAAACAAAATACTACATAATACCACTTATAAGTGGGAGCTATACATTGGGTACACACAGACTTAAAGTTGGTAAAATAGACACTGGGAACTACCAGAATGGGGAGAAAGAAAGGGAGGGCAAGAGTTGAAGATGACCTATTTGGTACTATGCTCACTGGACGATAGGTTCAGGCATATCCCAAATTTCAGCATCACATGATGTACCTTTGGAACAAACCTGCACATGTACCCTAACTCTAAAATAAAAGTTGAAACAGAAAAAAAGGATAACAAATTTAAAGGTTAGTATTTGAATCACCCACGCTCTATGTCCCATCTCAGTTTGTCTTCATTATGAAAGTGGATTATATGAATTGAGTTATCCTTGTCATATCCGACTAAGTCAGAGTTGAGTGGCTGGGGGAAAAGCACTTGGGGGATACAGCACCTGCTCCAAGAATTAAGTTTTCTACGAGGCTGGCTACTCAAACAGTCTGCTACAACTCTAAGACCAGTTTTACCTATTAGCTGCTAAAACAATCTGCCATGACTCCAAGACTGCTACTCACTGCTGTGGTTTAGATATTTGTCCACTCCAAACCTCATGTTGAAACTGGATTCCCAATGCCCAAGGTGGAACCTAATGAGAAGTGTTTAGGTCAGGAGGGCAGATCCCTCACGAATAGATTAATGCCCTTCCTGGGGGTTGGGGGAGTGAGTAAGTTCTCATACTATCAGACCCATTGGTAAACAGAGCCTGCCGCCGCTCCTCAAGTGCTCTCAGTTCTTCAGACATGCTGAAGACCACAAAGTCTATGTGTATGCCCCAAACTGGAATTCTTCATTTCCAAAATAAAATGTTAAATTTAGAGATGTGTCTCTATTTTTAATTTTAATTTTGACTTTCACACCATAAAGATCATGTATCGTACTCATTTGAATCAGTTATCTGTAATCTCTAAGTTTTTTTTAAAGAATGAAATGCAGAGTGCGTATAATTTCCAGAAAATGATACGGAACAACATTGTGCCTGATTATTTAGTTTTCCAAGTTTCCTACAGCACATTAGTTAAAGTTATTATGAACAGCTTAGAATACTAAAAAGGAAACACACATTTTATCCAAGTATTTTTCAAGGGAATGCTTAGTTGAAGCCCTTCTTTGTAAGATCAATTTTCACAAAGGAAATAGAAAATTATACAGTAAGATTAGAAGCTAAAACTTTGAATTGTATAAGAAAGACTGAGGATAACATAATATAGGACAGCTTATAAGCAGCAATTTTTTAAAAGAATTTTGTTCTAATTTCACCCTATTCATTGATTTTTATATGTTATTCTAAAAGATCCATTACATAAAATAAAAAAGGTAATTTATGGTCTTTGTAGGTTTTATAGATGTGTTTTTTCAGGAAATTTGTTTCCTGCTTTGAAAAGTTTATAAATAGGGAGTGATAGGTTTCAGTGAGCTTCTTCATTACAGGGGAAAGATGTAGAATTGATGAAGTATGATAGGGAAAAGGCATAATTAAGAAGAGGGAAGATTAAAATTAACACATCAAATGTTAAGCTAATCTAAGACACTTCTACATACAAATAAAATGTCTCCTTAGGCCAGGTGCAGTGGCTCATGCCTGTAATCCCAGCACTTTGGGAGGCTGAGCAGTCAGAGCACAAGGTCAAGAGACCAAGACCATCCTGGCCAACATGGTGAAACTCTGTCTCTACTAAAAATACAAAAATTAGCTGGGATTGGTGGGTGTGCCTGTAGTCCCGGCTACTTGGGAGGCTGAGGCAGGACAATCACTTGAACCCGGGAGGCAGAGGCCGCAGTGAGCCAAGATCACGCCACTGCACTCCAGCCTGGGTGACAGAATGAGACTCTGTCTCAAAAAATAAATAAATAAGATAAAAAACCAGTCTCCTTACTCTAAGAAGAAATATGAAAATAAGTAATCAAGTAAGTTATCTTGAAAGATTGTTTAAAATTACTTAATAAAACTATGTCTCTGCATTTCTAATACAGGATTGAGCACTAAGATGGCACTTTTGGTCTGATAAAAATCTTTTTTGTCTGTCTCTTTGTGTGGTGTTTCTTAAATTTATGCTATTGTGAAAAAGTAGGTTCTTTCTATAACTTAATTTTCTTCCAAGGAAACAACATAATTAAAGTCTCGTCTTTGTGTAAGGAAGTAAATTAAGCTTGAACATAAAGCCTCCGCATTTCATTTCTCCCTGCTTCTACGATTTGGAAATGACTTAGAATCATCCCACTGTGATCTCTGTTACATAGCAGTGACTACAGTTTGTTTTATAGACCTTCATGATAGACCAGGCAAAGTTATCTCCCAGGGTGTTGCAAATTTAGGCCAGAATTCTAAAACCTAAACTCCAATTGTGTTAGATATTCTTTTCTGCCATATCATCAGTCCATACAGGCTGTGTCAGGATAGGCTAATGGCCATAACAACTCCTAAATAGCAGTGCCTTGATGCAATATAAGTTTATTTCTCATTCGTCTAATTCCCAAACAAATATTCTCCTTCATTAGGTGTCTCCTCCAAACAATGATTCAGGAGTAGGGCAGAGAAGTCAGACTCCTTCAGTCTCTGCCACCTTCAACATCTGGGTCCTGGGTCCTTTGTGATGGTTCATTACACCACAGCCTCTAAGCTCCCCTCAGCCCAGCTCCTGGTCATTCACTACCTCTCCAGTGAATTCATATAATTTCTGGTTGCCTCCATATCCATTGTAAATATAAGTTGAATTTTCTCATACAGCAGTAGGGTTGTCACTCTTGACAGAGTTTCCAGTTCTCCTCCCACTTCCTCAGTGCAGTTGATCCAGATATTTGCCTTATGCAACCACCTGTTGGTGAGCACCTCCCTATGGGACAGCTGCATACAACCTACTTGACTCTCCCTATAGACCTCACGGCATATGCAGATGACCACGGTGACCACCTCTCAGCTGCAGGGTGACCCCACCTAAATCATGCCTGCTTGCTCTAAACCCACCAATTAGAACTCCTCATGGGAAACCTGCCTGGGGAATGCCCTGGATCCCAACCAAGGCTCCCACCCTCAGATTCCTCTCACTTGCCCGCTCCCCACCCTCTGGTTGAGTGTGTGGTTCCTGGCTGGCTCCCCTTCCCATTGGCCCAGAGAGGACCGCTGCGCTCCTCTCTGGGGTCTGTAAGTAGTAAAAACATCTTCTGTTATAGCATGTATTGTGCTGTGCTGCCCTATGTCTCACATAACCAGCACACCCAAACAGAATTCTCCTCCCAGCTACAGCTCTTCTAGAGAGTGGCATCTTGGTGGAAATAAACTGGACACAGGTCAGACAAGAGCCACAAGTTACTGCCACGTCACAACTGGGGCAAAGAGGTACCAGGCCATCCACTAGGATGAAGTATCCCGTGAAAGGCACACTCTAAACATCCACAACCATCTCCCCGGGATCCCTGTCAGGGCAAAGGTTAGAGTTAATAGCCACTCTCCAGAGAGAGAGACCTCATTCAAGTTAGAAAGAAATCACAACCACCCCACACCACTGAGCTGCCTGCCCCAAAGCTACCAAGCTGTTTCACACCATCACCTCCGCCAGGCAGCTCTCTTCCCAGACATCTTCTTCCCATTGCATGGGCTCCTTCCTCCACACACCTCTCATCCATTCTTCAAGATGCAATTCATGCCACCTCTGCAGGAGCCCTTCATTATTCATTAGCCCCAGGCCCAGAAGAGGACCCTGCACTTTCCACATTGCACAGAAAGGATCTTGTTCTGGGCCAGATTACCTCCCAAACCCTGGTTCCACATAGTAATAGTTATCCCCAACCAGCTAAAGTGTCAAAAATTATCCAAGCTCCTTTACAGTCATGAGTTAATCTTCACAACAGTCCTATTATGTATCTTCAGTCCCATTTTGCAGACAAGGAAACTGAGGTGAGGAAGGAGATGTAACTTGATTAGGGACCTTCAGCTGGCAACAACGGGCAAGATTCAAGTTCAAATCCACCCAGAGTTTCTTGTCCTCTATGCCACAGCACATCTTGGTTTTGTTGCTGTTTTCAAAAAGCCCTGGTACTGTTAAGATATGGGGGGGGGGGGAAAAAAAAAAAAAACTCCGCTCCAAAAGTGCACTATTCTGACATTGGGTAAAAATTAAGGAAATCAAGCCAGGTGTGGTGGCTCACACCTGTAATCCCAACACTTTGGGAGGTCGAGGTGGGCAGATCACTCGAGCCTAGGAGTTCAACATGGTGAAACCCCATCTCTACTAAAAATACAAAAATTAGCCAGGCGTGGTGGTAATCACACCCTGTAATCCCAGGTACTCGGGAGGCTGAGGCAGGAGAATCACTTGAACCATGGAAGCAGAGGTTGCAGTGAGCCGAGATCATGCCATTGCACTCAAGCCTAGGCAACTGAGCAAGACTTTGTCTCAAAAAAAAAAAAAAAAAAAAAAAATTAATGAAATCCATATAAAGTAAAAATTTTAGTCAATAGTAGTATGTCAATATTGGTTCACTCGTTGTCACAAATGTACCATAGTAATTTAAGACATTAACATGAGGAGAAACTAAGTGTGAAGCATACAAGATCTCACGATGCTATCTTGGCAACTTTTCTGTAATTCTAAAACTATTAAATATTCTAAAATTAAAAATTTATTAAAAAAAAAAACTGTCCCAGGCCAAGTTGTTAAAGATAAAGATAGAATTTTCACAAAAAAGAATTTTATTTTTTGCTTTGAGATTTCAATTACTATTAAATAATTTGAATTAAGGCTTTAAGTAGAATAAATAAAAATGAAAATTTCTAGATAGTCTTGTCAATCATTTGCATTCTGAATCCAAATGATCTTAGTTTCTGCTCCTGGTATGATTTGCTCACAGAAATTTTTTTTAAAGGAACAAACAGGGAAATAGTGTGTTAGTTTTAAAATATGTCCATAGCTTCTTTTATACTACTTCCTTTAAGAGGTGGAGGAAGCCATGTTGCGAGGACACTCAAGCCACCCTGAGAAGAGGTCCATGTAATGAGGAACTAAGGCCTCCTGCCAAAAACCAATATGGAGCAGAAGCCTCCTGTCTACAGTCATGTGAGTGCATCATTTTGGATATAGATTCTTCAGCCCTGGTCCAGTCTTCCAACGATGGCAGCCCCAGCTGACATCATGACTAGAACATCGTGAGAGACCTCGAACCAGAGCCAGCCAGTAAAGCCAGTCCAAAACTCCTGACCCACAGAACCTGTAAGATGATAAACGTTTATTGAGCTGCTATGTTGGAGCAGTTTGTCATGCAGCAATAGGCAACTCCTTAATTCACCGTCTCCCCTACCTCCAGCACACATGGAACTGTTCTTCCCCGATCTTTAGTCTCAACACAGGGGGCTTCTAACAGTTTTATGCCACTGACTTTTCGATATATGGGTTTCCTATGGCTGCTGTAACAAATGACCACAAATTCAGTGGCTTAGAACAGCGCAGATTTATTATCTTGCAGATCTGGAGGCTAGAAGTCCAAACAAGTCTCATGGGGCCAAAATCAAGGTATCAGCAGTTGTTTCCTCGTCTTTTCCAGCTTCCAGAGGGTGCCATACTCCCTGGCTTATGGCCCCTCTTCTGTCTTCAAAGCCAGCAATCACTTTACTCCCACTTCTGTTTCTGTCACCACATCTTCTCTGACTCTAACCCCAACTCTCCTGCCTCCCTCTTTCATTTATAAAGACCCTTGTAGTGACATTGGTCACACTTCAATGCTCCAGGATTAATCACTTCATCTTAAGGTCAGCTAATTAGCCACCTTAGTTCTATCTGCAATCGTAATTCCTCCTTTCCACATAACATTAACATTTCACAGTTTCTTAGGATTAGGACAGGGACACCTTTCAGTAGCCATTATTCTGCCTACCATCAGTTTGGTGAAACCTATAGACCCTTTCTCAGGATAATGCTTTCAAATGCATAAAATCAGACATATGACCACAAAGGAAAACAATTCCACTGAGTACAGTTACTAAAATACTTTAAAAACAAGTGTGTGATGTAGTAATACATGTAGTTCTTTTTCAACATACTAAAAGATCTGTAATTGAATTGGTAACTACCTTAACTTCAAAGTGGAGATGATATAAATGATATTTCAAGATTGTGTGCAATCAAAAGAAAGCTGAAGTCATCACACTATCCAACTTCAAATTATACTCCAGAGCTACAAGTAACCAAAGCACCATGATACTAATATAAAAACAGACAAATAGACCAATGGATAGAATAGAGAACCTAGAAATAAGGTTGTACACCTACAACTATCTGATCTTTGATAAACCTGACAACATCAAGCAATGGGGAAAGGACTCCCTATTTCATAAATGGTGCTGCAACTGGCTAGACATATGTAGAAAACTGAAACCGGACCCCTTCCTTACACCATATACAAAAAATTAACTCAAGATGCATAAAAGACTTAAATGTAAAACCCAAAACTATAAAAACCCTGGAAGATGTCCTGGGCAATACTATTCAGGACACAGGAATAGGCAAAGATTTCATGATAAAGACACCAAAAGCTATTGCAACAAAGCAAAAATTGACAAATGGGATCTAATTAAACTAAAGAGCTTCTGCACAGAAAAGGAAACTATCAACAGAGTAAATAGACAACCTACAGAATGGGAGAAAATTTTTGCAAACTATGCATCTGATAAAGATCTAACACCCAGCATCTATAAGGAACTTAAACTTACAAAAAAAAAAAAAAAAACAAAAAAAAACAAAAAAAAAAAAACTCCATCAAAAAGTGGGCAAAGAACATGAACAGACACTTCCCAAAAGAACACATTCATGCAGCCAACAATCATGTGGGAAAAAAATCACATCATTGATCATTACAGAAATACAAATCAAAACCACAATGAGATACCAACTCACACTAGTCAGAATGGCTATTTTTAAAAAGTCAAAAAATAACAGATGCTGGTGAGGTTGCAGAGAAAAAGGAACTCTTTTATACTGTTGGTGGGAGTACAAATTTGTTCAACCATTGTGAAGACAGTGTGACAATTTCTCCAAGACCTAAAAACAGATACCATTTGCCCCAGCAATCCCATTACTGGGTATATATTCAAAGGAATATAAATTGTTCTATTATAAAGACACATGTACATGTATTTCACTACAGTACTATTCACAATAGCAAAGACATGGAATCAACCTAAATGCTCATTAGTGACACACTGGATAAAGAAAACGTGGTACATATACACCATGGAATACTGTGCAGCCATAAAAATGAATGAGATCATGCCCTTTGCAGGAACATGGGTGAAGGTAGAAGCCATTATCCTTCACAGACTAGTGTAGGAACAGAAAACCAAATACTGTATGTTATCACTTATAAATGGGAGCTAAATGATGAGAACACATGGACACATAGAGGGGAACGACACACATTGGGGCCTATCAGAGGGTGGAAGGAGTGAGAGGATCAGGAAAAATAACTAGTGAATACTAGGATAAATATGCAGGCAACAAAATAATCTGTACAACAAACCCCCCATGGCACAAGTTTACCTATATCATGAACCCGCACATGACCCCTGAACTTAAGTTTTTTTTTAAAAGATTGTTTACAATAATGTGATATAAAAATCTGCAATTTCTATTGGCAGCATAGTCCCAGGTACTACTGCTACTGTGTTTGTTGCCGGCATTTACAATCAAAGGAAATATTAATTTTCTGTTAGAGGCTAGTGATTTTTTCCCTCCATGTGAATTCACATTGACTTTGGCTTAAGACTTAAAACCCTGAATCAAGGAATTTACTTATTGTTTTTAAAATAACGGTCAGGTGTGGTGGCTCATGCCTGTAATCCCAGCACTTTGGGAGGCTGAGGTAGACAGACCTGTTTAGCCCAGAAGTTCTAGACCAGCCTAGGCAACATAGGGAAACCCAGTCTCTACAAAAAAAAAAAAAAGTAGCCAGGTTTGGTCACGTATCCCTGTAGCCCAGCTACTTGGGAGGCTGAGGCAGGAGGATTGCTCGAGCCCAAGAAGTTGAGGCTGCAGTAAGTTTAGGTAGCACCACTGCACTCCAGCTTGGGCAGGAGTGACAACCTGACTAAAAATAAATTATACTCCAGCAAGTTAAAATAGAACGGCACTATTCTTCTCAATCCATAGAAACTCCTTTTTCAACTCAATTCAAATGTTACTAAGCACCTACTGTGTACAGAGACCTTTCTATGCCCAATAGGAGCAAGAAAAACAAAAGTAATGGGAAGTCAGTGACAACATAAAGAATTCTAAGAATTTATATAGGAAAATCTGTCCTCCAACTTAAAAATTGACATATTTATGTTCTAAATGGAATGAAATTAAACCAAAGCGGGAGGTAAAGCAGGGTTATAAGATTTACAAGTCTGTAACGACAGCGACATCTAGTGGAAACCATTGATAAAGCACCTCTAGTCTTTTACTGCAAAGAGCAGAACACACAGAGCCACGTTCATGAAATATTTACTGCACCTATTACAGATTAACATCAAGTCAGGCCCTGGCCAGAAGCCCATCTGTGTTCTTCTCCCCGCGGGCTGCATCCCACATCATGAGTGGCCTCATGCACATGCACCTCAGCCAAGTCCCAGATAGAAAGGAGGTAAAGAAAATGATTCTGACTGTTTTCTCTAACACAGACTAATTGGAGATTCTGTGCCAAGGTAAAAAGTCATGCGGGTATTAAATGACCAAACCTAGGCAACGAATATTTTTCCATAAGAACAAAGAAAAACACGTGTACTGAAGTCGGTTATGATATTGGCGAGCTAGGGTAGGGTCATTCAGTTCCACAAACTGCTTCCACATTCCCTTTCTCTTGGATCATTCATTTTTCCTTCCTTCACCAAATCCAGTGTGCTTTGTAGGTAATGAAAGAGCAGTGAGAGAAAGGGAAAGAGGTGAAAGGAGCACGGATCGTGTTTGAAGGAAAGCGAGGCCCCCCTTGGCCACCCATCAGCCCTAGAAGTACATACATTTGCTTCCTACTCCAAAGGCAGGTTGAAATCTGGGTGGTCAGAGTCAAATCGCTGGAGAAGATCCTGTGCAGCTCTTCGAAACATGCTCAGGGTCATTTGTGCAGGGAATTCCTCAGTCCCAGGTACCCAAAGTGAGGTCTGGAAGCGCAGAGGTGGACTCCAGGTGAACACTCTCCTCTGCCTCATGGTCTCCCTAGTCAGTGACTCGAATGTGTCCAGAAGAAGGCCATGGCAAGGAGCCTCTAACGTGTGGGTTCTTGCTAAGATTGAAGGGTAGTACTGCTCTTACCTGTCCTGCCTTTTTTGTACATTTCCTGGTTAGGACCATTTTTATGATGGCAGCCAACTGTTTAAACATGCATGTAATGTACACGGAATAAGAATGACAGAGACAGACAAACCACACGTCTCTTTCTAAAAGCCCTCTGTCCACCAACGTGTCTTAGACTTCATTACACACAGCAACCCCCTGGGACCTTCTTAGAATGCAGATTCTGGCTCAGCGGGTCTGGGACGGGGCACAAAAACCTGCCTAACAGCTCCCAGGTGATGTTACTTAGAGACCACATTTTGAGTTGCAAGGCTGCAGTAGACACGATTTCTGTCTGCCCAGAGTTCCATTTTTTTGGAGAACTCGCTCCTCTTCTATACTACAGAAAGCCTGCTCAGTCTATGTGGTTCACTTGAGGCTGGTTCCACTTCCCCGAGAGTGGGCATGTGCCTCAGGCCAGGCTGTGAGAAGCCTTCCCAGAACATTGCAGAACCAACCATTGACTCCAACTGTGTGGTCTTACAGGGCTGGAACTGCTGAAGGTCATCTTTCCACTAGGTGGGGCCAGCCTGAGAAGGATGCCACCACAGAAGAGAACAGAGCCAAAGATGGCAAGAAAGAGGCAGGTCTTGGGTGAACCCCTGGATCCAGCCATGCCTCCAACTTCCCAGCTAGGACCAATAAACTCCTTTTCTTCTTGGGCTAGTTTGAAACGGGTCTTTTCCCTTACAATGAACATTCTTCCTGATTTCACTCTTGATCTAATGAAAGATGAGGATGGCAGATGATTTCCAAGTAGAGAAGCTCCCTGCCCCCATTTAAAAGGTCCGCCATTCCCAGTGGTGACCGCGGTAAGCGCCCTGCACTGGAGCCCGTCCCTCTCGCTGCTGGGTGCCCTTGTCTGGAACTTTTCATTTACAGCAATAACAAATCATAACCCCACTTACATAGCATTTTCCAGTTTCAAAACCTTTTTCAAATATATAATCCAGACAGGAGCTCAGCTGCCTGGGTTTAAATTTCATCTTCACACTTCTTTTTAATTTTTTTAACGTCTGTAGATGCGTAGTGGGTGCATATATTTATGGGGTACATGAGATGTTTTGATCAAGGCATACAATGTATAATAATTACATCAGAGAATGGGATATCTGTCCCCTCAAGCATTTATCTTCTGTATTACAAATAATCTAATTATACTTAGTTATTTTTAAATGTACAATTAAATTATTATTGCTATAGTCACCCTGACACTTCTTAGGTGTACAACATTGAGCTGGTTCCTTGGCTTCCCTGTGCTTGCACTGCCTCGTCTGTGGATAATTGTGGCTCCCGACTCATGGGGCTGCCATGATGTTAGGTTAGTTAATACATGTTACAATCTTAGAACAGTGGCGAGCTCTTGGTAAGATCCATACAAGTGCCACTCTTACTATAATTATCATTATCATCATTATTTTATCCCCCAAACAAGCCCTCAATATCAGCATTATTTTTATCCTCATTCCTATTTTATAGATGAACAGACTAAAAATGATTGTGTGACAAGCTCATAGTGAACAATATCACCGAGATAATTTCAAGTCATCCGAGTCTATATCCCTATCAACAATCTTACCCAAGCTCTAATATATAGACTCTTATTATGCTGTTGTGTGTTATTTTATTATTTTATTGCTATCCCAATTTAAATGTGTATGTCTTCTTGTTAGCTAAATTATAATCTCCTTAACACTAGGAACTCTGATAAATGCACCTTTAATTTGGAGCCAACCCAAATGTCCATCAGTGATAGACTGGGTAAACAAAACGTGGCACATATATACCATGGAATACTATGCAGCCATAAAAAGGATGCATTCATGTCCTTTGCAGGGACATGAATGATTCTGGAAGCCATCACTCTCAGCAAACTAACACAGGAACAGAAAACCAAACACCACATGTTCTCACTCATAAGTGGCACTTAAACAATGAGAACACATGACACAGGGAGGGGAACATCACACACTGGGGCCTGAGGAAGGGTAGGGGGAAAGGGGAGGGAGAGCACTAGGACAAATACCTAAGGCATGTGGGGCTCAAAGTCTAGAAGATGGATTCATAGGTGCAGCAAACCACCATGGCACATGTATACCTATGTAACAAACCTGCACATTCTGTACATGTATCCCAGAACTTAAAAGGAAAATTTTTTTTAAAAGACATCTTTAAAATTCCTTAGCAAGTAGTGTAACACGAGGGTAAACAAATATCCACTGACTGATAATATTTAATAGGATAGAAATATGTGTACATTAATTCTTTAGAGCAGTTTACAAAACAATATAAACATGACACTCCATTATTGTCAAAAATATTTTTCTATGTGTATTTGTCTACATGTAGACAGAAAATAACTGAAAGAACTTATATCAAAATATTAGCAAAGTTAACATTTCTGGGTAGGGAACAATGGACAACTTGTTTCTGCATGTCAGAGACTTTAAGAGGCTTCCAAAGACTCAACAACTGGGAGATGTGGGGTGTGACCTCCACCCTCCCCACTGCCTCCTAAGGGCTGTCTGGTCCTAGCAATCACCTTATCTGGGAAGACTGAGGGAATCTTCTCAAAGTCAGAGTTTGTATTTGTTCATATCCTCCATACACAGCTACCTGCCCAGTGTCTCTTGGTTGGGTCCTAAGCTGCTGGACTGAATGTCCCACCTCCCAGACATGTCAAAAAGCTGCCTTTTGTTTCCCTTTGGTGTCTTCTCAGTAAAGGACAGTCAGAGGGCCATAGAAACAGCTTGGGGTTCCTTTTGGGAGCTCTCCCAAAAAGGGAGTGGAAGAATCCAGGTGGTGCTCTGAGGAGAGGGGAATGGGCTCTCACGTTGGGCATTCTTCATCTTCTACTACCAACACACTAGTTTTTCGTTTGTTTGTTTTGAGACACAGGCTTACTCTGTCACCCAGGCTAGAGTGGAATGGTGCCATCACAGTTCACTGCAGCCTTGCCCTCCCTGGACCAAGCAATCCTCCTGCCTCAGCCTCCCAGGTAGCTGGGACTACACATTCCCATGGATCCGTCTCTCAAGCTCTGCCTCTAGGGAGGCTGACCTATGACAGTGTCCAAATGGCAGATGTCTAAATGGTCCATTTAATGGAAGTGGCAGGAAAGCGGGGAGTCTATTCTGTTAGGTTGGAAAGACACAGTGAA